>JBCNYG010000014.1:8711005-8725122 GCA_039654305.1 Porochilus rendahli | reverse complement strand
TGACAGCACTTAATCCTCTCCTGTAACATTTTATAGAGGTGGAGAGAGAGAGAGAGAGAGAGAGAGAGAGAGAGAGAGAGAGAGAGAGAGCGGGATCTTTGACTATTCCTCTTTACACAATCTTTCCGCTCTTATGCACGCTCCTTTTCAGTTCCCCCCACAGGTTTTCTATGGGGTTGAGGTCTTGGGGACTGAGATGGCCATGGGAGGAGCTTGATTTTGTGTGTGCTGAACCATTTTTTGTGGATTTTGCCATATGTTTTGGGTCATTATCCTGCTGAAACCCCCATCTTCCCCCATCTTCGGTCTTCTGGCAGAGGCCACCAGATTTTGATATAAAATGTCCTGGTATTTCAAAGCGTTCATGATGCCATGCACCCTCACAAGCTTCCCAAGCCTCTGGAAGAGAAACCAGCCCAGGGCATCGCAAATTCACCCCCACACTTTACAGTGGGCATTAAGTGCTTTTGTGCATATGCATCCTTTGTGGTACGCCGGACCCACTTAGAGTGTTTGGTGGCAAAAAGTTCAATCTACACAGTACACAGTCACACAGTTGAAGGCTCAGTACCACTCGGTAAACTCAAGCCGTTTCCGTTTGTGAGTGTTGGACTGAAGGTCTCTGTGTTACGTCATATTTATACCCCCAGGGAAACAGGAAGTCATAAATTACTAATTAAAAGTTCCTAAATACTCTGATCAGCTTTAAAAACTAAAGTAGAAATTACTAAAATGCTTAAGATAATTATTTCTTAGTACTTAATTTTTTAAAAAATTAATCTGAGTTAAAGATCAGACTTTTCCAATATGTGATATTACTATATACTATTTCTAATAGTGATATTAGGCTCCTACAATAAAAATGTATTACTTTTACACATTTTTTACACAAACATTCACACATTTTTACCAGGGGTGCCAATAATTGTGGATGGTGCTGCTGATTCATGCATATATAGATATATAGATAGGGTGTGGGGTATTATATAATTATTAATACATTTTTAATGTACTTCATTTGTGACCCATCACAGCAGAGTGGGTATGAAGTCAGAGATGATAAAATATTTTGTTGTGAACGTGATTTTCTCCAAAGCTGCATGAGTAAAAGGCTGAAAATTCCTGGCAGGTTTTTGTTATTTTCTCCAAAATTAAACAAATATCTTTATCAAATATCTTTTAAACAAATTTGTTATCATTTTAAAGCTTAGGATATCAAAACTATTCAATTTATTATATTCAATTCAGACTTAATACCCACTTTGCTGTGATGGGTCACATGTATCAAGCTGGATACCAACAGATTTCTTGTCATTTGTTCTTTGGATCATTTACACAAGAAAATTGGTCTTCATGAAATCCCGAAATGAAAAAGAAGCACTTGTATCTTGTCCTCCTGGGTGGGACTAAAACACAGCTGATAAAAACACCGACACACAACTTTACTAAAGGTTTCATAAATGAAGTGCAGAAATGATCAATGATTTGTTTACTATGTATTTGCAATCAATTTATTTTAATATTTTCTATTAAAATGGACATTATTATTAATCTTTCAGATGACATTTGATTGCAGTTAATTTTTTAATTAAGAAATATTTGTTTTAAACCGATTTGTGCATGATGAAGTCATATTTCTTTCTTTTATTCACTAAAAATGGAGAACATCTTTAACTGGAACTTTCAACTCAAACACATAAATAAATATAATAAATAAATTCTTTACAAAAAGTAAGAACTGTGTATTATTTTGTGACAATACCATGAAAATAGGTCTCACACCCAACGCTTTTATTACAGGCTTTTCACCCAGGAGGACAAAATTACTCTTCCCACGGTGTCTCCAAGGTGAGTGAGCAGGAAAAACAAGGTGTTCAGAGGCAAGTTAGACTCTTGAAAGTGTGGTCTCTGATGGAGAGAGGATGCATAAGGAGCGTCCGACATTCCCAACCTGGATAATAAAGGGTTCACCCAGTATTCCTCAGAAAATAACTGCAGTGGGATTTACTACACAGGAACAGTGCAATCCAATATATATATAAAAGCCACGGTCACGTGCAAAGACAACAACACGACAGAAACATACATCAGACTCACAGAAAATGATTTCAAAACAAGATATAGAAATCACACCGTCTCATTCCGCCACGCTAAACACAGAAACAGCACCAAGTTTAGCAAACACATCTGGAACCTCAAAGACAACAACATTGGACACTTCATCTTCTGGCAAATCCTGTCATCGCACTCAGCCTACAACCTCTGCCTCAAAGAAAAGTTCTTAATCACCTACCGCCCAGAACTATCCACACTCAATAAACATAACCAACTCGTGTCTTCCTGACACCATGCACACCATGCAAATGTTACTGACTGTATATAAACTGTGGTAACAAATATTCCCAATAAATCCCCTGATGAGTGGGCAACCACGAAACAGGCTTGTCGGGATGAAGTTGGAGTCCTTTATTTCCAATAATGCTTGAAATCAAAATGATGGACGCTTATAATTTGCCACGTCACCTGGAGCAGGCAGTGTCATGGTTACCACATTTAAAAAAGAAAAAGAAAACAAAAAAATCATAAAAATCCTATTTTGGGTAGGTTTCTTTCCTATTTCCATGTAGGCTATACTAAACTCTTAATGGCTTTAAAATCACACCATGAGCTACTCAGCGCTCACTGGAACTTCGCTCAGAGCACACAATATGGGCTTGATCTGACGTTCCTTAATGATAAAAAAAGAGAAATAATCTATTAAATGTAAAAGTTTTTGTTTGCATTTAATATACCTGAGTAGTATATACTTAAACAAGGATCCATCTCAGGTATGGTGGATGTTGCTGAATTGAATACCTAGCACTATTCCACAGTATCCACTTCACCTTCAGTTAATTTTTATTTATTTATTTATTTTTTAAATTTTATTAATTATTATTCCAATTGGATCATTGACGGACATGTACGGCGGCGTCACTGTTGCCAGGCTTAATAAGCCCGAAAAATCTTGTATCGGTTTGTTTCTCTTCTGTTTCCTCGTTGTGTAAACCATGCTAAAACTCTGAATGAGTTGAGAAACATGTCATTACACTGTCCTTAGTCTACGCTGTACTTGTGGCGCACCTAGTCCTCACCTGCCTGAGACTGTCATGGCTGAAATGTTTAAAATATAAACAATAAAAAATTTCGTTTTAGTTTCCTTTTCTTTGTGTCTTCTTGTAGTATATACTTGACTTTTATTTACTGTGAATAAGTTTAAAAACACACCAGTAATCAACATGCTTATACAATACTCTGTACATAGAGTTTGCAGAGGTCACCTGACCTGCCTCTCTTTATGCACACAATGTCAAAGTAAACTATACAATTCTCATTAATTTTTTTTTAATTTTTTGTTATGCAGTATATACGGAAACAATATCCTCAATTTCAAGCGACGACGCTAAATAGAATTTTTCCTTTGATGTAACTTCTCGGGAACTATTCCTAAATGTCAACCTGGTGCTGTCTGTGGAAAATAATTATTACTTATTAAGAAATAGGGAGCCGAGGTTATTACTGGCTGAACTCTTTACTCTCCAGGCTGGGAATGTCGGACGCTCCTTATGCCATCCTCTCTCCCTCGGAACTTAACAACTTTTGCATCTCTGACACACATTTGCATCTGACACACTTTCAAGAGTCTAACTTGCCTCTGAACACCTTGTTTTTCCTGCTCACTCACCTTGGAGACACTGTGGGAAGAGTAGTTGTGTCCTCCTGGGTGAAAAGCCTTTAATAAAAGCGCTGAGTGTGAGACCTATTTTCATGGTATTGTCACAAAATAATACACAGTTCTTACTTTTTGTAAGGAATTCATTTGTTATATTTATTTATGTGTTTCAGTTAAAAGTTCCAGTGGAAGCTGTTACACGTCGACAAAAAAGTAAACAATAATGAAGGTTACAACAAGGAGGAAGGTTTTCCCAGCATTGACACTCGGAACTCTGACTCCATCGAGTTAATTTAAATCAGTTTAAAACACATGTTTTTAAACTAGAAGTGAAGCACCGCTGGACTGCAGTAAAAGTCAAATCAAATGCCATATGAAAGATTAACAATAGTGTAAATATTGATCTAATATTTAATAATAAAATAAATAGATAAATAGATTTAGAGTACATAGTAAAGAAATCATTGATCATTTGTGCACTTCATTCATGAAACTTTTCTGGTGTAAATTCTCCGAAGATCAAATGACAAGAAATCTGTTTGTATCCAGCTTAATAAACAAAGAATATTAAAATTAGGTAATAATTATATCATACCCCCACACCTTATCTATTTATCTATATAAATATCATATTATATTCAGTGTTGCTATTATTATATCCAATTTACTATAGAGTGGACACACACACACACAAAGTTGTTATACATTTTAGAAGTAACTTTCTTCAGTCTCCTGATGACACCTGCTATCTCCATTTTTATTCCAAATGATGGATAAATATAAATAAGTACAACCCTCTGCATTTACTTGAAAAAGCTACATTAGGGCCTCCATCTTGCTGTTTCGGAGGTAAATTCAGTCACTGCATGATCACTGTTTGTACTTTCATTCAGTTTTTTATGATTCCTGAGAAAAAGTTGAAAATGGAGATAGCGGGTTTCATCAGTTGGCGACGCTTTTGCAGAATAAAAGTAAATTTGTTTTTCAGTCTGAAGTCAGTAAAGTTCTACTTTTTTAATTCTACCCTCCACCAACGAACCCAAAGCTCCTCCTATATTTCTATCTAACATTCAGGTTCAGCGCTACATTAATTATCTCTGAATAATTCAATCCAATCATGTGATCCTGATCTTAATCAGTAAATTCATGTATTGATCGTCTTCCTGTAGCAGATCTCTTCTTGTGGAAAGTCATCTGTTCAGAGACACAACACAGTGGTGCATCATTGTATGGATCTTCAACATTATGTTTCATCAGAACCTCAACTGATACTTACATGTAATGCAGGGCTGCACCCAGAGACCCCTTTAACTGCTAAAAACACACAGACATTCGTATAAGAGGTTTATTTCATGAGGATGATCCAACCAGACTCATTATTTACATGTTTAGAATAATATCTTGGAGAAATGTATGACTCACTTCCAGTAGCAGAGGAAGTTCAGCTTCTCGTTGCAGTCTCGGTTCTCCCAGACGTTGGTCTTGGTGTTAAATGCTCCGCAGTGATAAGGCCGAGGCGAACACGACGGCAGGGAATTCTGGCTCTCGACCGTCTCTCCGCTCAGCCAGAACCATCTTCCATCCATGAAGCGCAGGCCGGTCCACACACTCTCAGTTGTGGTCAGCGCCATCTCCTTTTGTGCCTGAAGGACTTGTGTGATAACGGGCAGAGACGCCAAGCCGGTGTACTTGGTGTTGCAGTACCGAAGAGCCTCGTCCCAGGTCTTACTCTCGTTCACCAAAATCAGGTGTCGGTAGCAGAAGAAATTAAAGCAGTTTCCACAGTCTTGATTTAACCAGACTCCATAAATCAATACAGCACAGTTTTGCCAACAATAAAAATTGTTTTTCTCTGTTATGTTAAATAACCTCTGACAAGCTTGTGGATAACCAGGATACCATGTAGAGAAAGTACATGGTTCTCCATCAGACCACTTCCATTCCGTCTGCTCAGCATCCCTGTACAACCCAATCCAAGAATAATAATTGAGACCAAAAATCTGGACAATTTGCCGTTGTTCCTCTGCGGTACTGAAGGTAGCCAGATCAGTGCTGTATGCTCTGCAGTACCACTGAGCATCATACCAATTTGTCCTACTAGACTGGTAAAGATATTCTCTGATCATCCCTTCACCCGAACCACAACCGCCTACCAGAAAGAAAACAAACACCAGTCTCATCATCTCTGCTCTGAAGGATCTGAGTTCTGTCGCTCGTTCCCGTCGTCTCACCAACTCGGCGCCCAGATTCCACCTCTTAACCTTTAACCAATATAAACACATGCAAAAACAACGGGGGCACACAGGGAGGAGTGAAAACATGCTCGCAGATTTGAACCAGAAGGAAAAGGTTGGATGTGATAAACTTTACTCTTACTTTGTGAACATTTCAAAGGATGAATTTTCTGTAACATAATACAAAAACAAACTCTAATAAACAGCACAGCACACAACAACAAGCATTATTTATTCATTCCTTATGAAGAGTCATTAACACTACATTTCAGCTGTGGCTCAGTGGTTAAGGCTCTGGGTTAATGATTCGGAAGTCGAGGGTACCAATCCGCCACCATTGGGCCCTTGAGCAAGGCCCTTAGCCTTTAATTGCTTACTTGTTAAAAATAATAATAAAAATAAGTCCCTCTGGATAAGGAACTATTTAAAGGATAATTTGTGTGTTAACAAGGACAAAGTAAACAGTTAAAGATCACAGATTGCTTTGTAAATTTAAATGTGCAAGGAATTTTTTTTGTTTGTTTGTTTTTCCCACTCACTGAGCAACACAAGGGGTGTGATGAATAAATTCAGGTCTTCTCCGGGTCTCCTGGGATCACAGTGTGAGGAATACATGGTGTACATGTGTATGCTTTTCAGTGTTACTCTGTAATTCTTTGTAATTGTCCCTAAAGGTATTTTTTCAGCTAATGTATAGATTCAGACAAAAGCAGAGCTCAACACAGACGTAGGAAGCCGATCTTGTTGAAATGATCCGGTATGAATATTCATTTCAGCGACATCCACTAAGCCTGAGGCGCTTCCGAAGAGGTTCATTGCTCGGTATACTTCTGCATTTCGGTGAATCAAGACCCTTCTTTACAGCTCACTGCAAACCACACCGGTTTTTTATCCTTCGTTTGTTTCATTTCAAGACAGTTTGGCTTTTAATTGTCACCTGGTTAAAGATTTAAAAAGAGAAATATGGGATTGTTTTCGTTTTTGGTGGCCTTTTGATTGTTTTGTTGTTTTGTTGGTTGGTTGCTTTGGTGGTTGGTTGTTTTTTTGGTTGGATGGATGGTTGGTTGGTTAGTTGGTTGGTTGGATGTCTTGTTGGTAGTTAGCTTCTTTATTGGTTGGTTGGATGGTTAGTTGGTTGTTTGGTTGGCTGATGGGTCATCTTATTGGTTAACTGTTTTGTTGATTGGTTGGCTAGTTGTTTTGTTGGTAAGAAGGACGGTTGGTTTATTGTTTTGTTGTTTGGTGGGTTCATTAGTTGTTTTGTTGTTGGTTGGTTGTTTGTTTGGTTGGTTCAATGTTTTGTTTGTTGGTTGGTTGGTTGGGTGGTTGGTTGTTTTTTTGGTTGGTTGGTTGGTTGGTTGGATGGTTAATTGGTTGTTTGGATGGCTGATTTGGTCATCTTATTGGTTAACTGTTTAGTTGATTGGTTGGCTAGTTGTTTTGTTGGTAAGAAGGACGGTTGGTTTATTGTTTTGTTGTTGGTTGGTTGTTTGTTTGGTTGGTTCAATGTTTTGTTTGTTGGTTGGTTGGGTGGGTGGTTAGTTGTTTTTTTGGTTAGTTGTTTGGATGGTTGTTTTGTTGGTTGGTTGGGTGGGTGGTTAGTTGTTTTTTTGTTAGTTGTTTTTTTGTTAGTTGTTTGAATGGTTGTTTTGTTGGTTGGTTGGGTGGGTGGTTAGTTGTTTTTTGTTAGTTGTTTTTTTGTTAGTTGTTTGGATGGTTGTTTTGTTGGTTGGTTAGTTGGTTGGCTGGTTGGTTGGTTGGTTGGTTGGGTGGGTGGTGGATGGTTGGTTGCGTGGGTGGATGGTTAGTTGGTTGTTTAATTGGCTGATTGGTCATCTTGTTGGTTAACTGTTTTGTTGATTGGTTGGCTAGTTGTTTTGTTGGTTAGAAGCATGGTTGGTTTATTGTTTTGCTGTTGGTTGGTTGTTTGGTTGGTTGGTACTATGTTTTGTTGGTTGGGTGGGTGGGTGGTAAGTTGTTTTTTTTTGGTTTGTTGTTTGGATGGTTGTTTTGTTTGTTGGTTGGGTGGGTGGTTACAGACACTTGTCACTTTTTTCTGCACACAGTCACTTTATAGACTCTCATTCTTTACGGTCCATATATGTTCTTATAAATGGTTTACATTTCATACTCATTATATATTTTACTTTTATACATTTTATTTTTTTTTGTATCCTATATGTTATGTTTATGTTTTATTTTATGTTATATGCATATGTTATATGCATATTATGTTATATGCATATGCACATACGTTATACGTTATATGTTATATGCGTATCCTATATTTTATGTTTATGTTTTTATTTTATGTTATATGCATATTTATTTTATTTTATTATTTCCACCCCCCTTGTAATTTAAAATCACTTAAAATCCCTTAAAGTTCTAGTTACTGTTCTTTTTGTTCTATTCTTGGACAGTCGTACTACGCATTTCACTGCATATTGTACTGTGTATAATTTGTATGTGACAAATAAAAATTTGAATTTGAATTTGATAATAATTACATTTACAATGTAGAACTCAAACCATAATGAATATCCTTCCACATTGTAATAACCTTCCAATCTTCCACTATTCCTGCACACTACAGGAGCGCAACCTGATGTAGAACTTTGCTGTTGTAGCCTGCCTGCCTCAAGGTATGATGTTATATTTTCTGATGCTTTTCCGTATTTTAAGAATGGTTGTAAAGAGCGGTTACCTTATTGTCAACAAAAACCTTTTGAGACATTCTCCTCTGACATCTCTCATCAACAAAATGTGTTTGTGCATAGGAAAAACAAACAAACAAACAAACAAACACGCTTGCTGTATTTGTTTTACACTTATTATGGTTGTATGTGAAAATCCCAGGAGATCAGCAGTTTCTGAACTTCTCAAACCAACCACTGAGATCACATTTCACCTCATTCTGATATTTTTGTTTAACTTTAATTGACTTGTACTAAAGTAATATTGCAATATTCGTTACATTTACATAGACAGTCACTTTCCAACAGGTCTAAAGTAGGGATCGAATTAGATAATTAGAAGTTCCACTTTATCTTCAAGTTAGACAGAGCATGCATGTGCCCAAAGACTCAGAAGAGGTATGTTTTTTAATTCGAATTTGTCCACTAATGACATAGTCATTAATGTCATGACAGTAGCAATGGTGTTAGTAGAATTAGCATAAACACATCATTCAGGTAATGTAACATAACCTAACGTTAGGCCCCATTATACAACAACAAGAATCTGACATTATATATGCCAGTTGGTGCCACCTGAAAGGCCAGTGAATGCATGTGTTCGCTCCACCAGTCATTTTCTGTAGTGAGTGTACACAGTTTTATGTTCAAAAAGGGTGATAATTATTAATAGATTCCTGATAATGATCAAGATCCTGGTAATAGGCATCCTGTTCAGGGCACATCCCCCTTTCACCTGAAGTGAGCCAGGACTAGCAGCAGCTTCCCCTCAACCCTGACGAATAAATGATATAGATCATGGATGGAGATTCCTACAAGGCAATTACTTCCGGATACACTTTGGTAAGTAAAGAGGAACCTTGGAGGCTTAATTATGATTGCTTAAGGCTGTATTCACAAGCACATCTTAATATTAATCAAAACAACATAATTAATACCCATTTAATTGAACACAATAGTCTTGATAAACAGCTCACAACAACACATGCCATTGAATGAAATCCCAGACATGGGTTTCAGAAAAGGAAGACTCCATTAGATACTTGAGACGATGCAGATCAAATTCAGGATGCAGGATTTTTTAAAGGATTCTTTAGCATTGTCATTTTACAGCAGGGCCAGCAGGGGTTACTGTGTACTTTGTGTTATTTGCAAAAATGTTTTGAGCACAGCCAATTTTTTTACATTTTGACTCATATAAGATTGCTGGGCAGAGGTTTGCGCTCTCTGACTGCTCTTGATTCATAGAACTACTATGATACATTGGGATCAGGTATTGTGCTGCATTTGAGGGTGCTGTCTTTCTGCCCTCATTCAAAGCAAAAACATCATTCTAGGGTCACAAGGAGGCTCAGCCGACACTGGGCGAAGATGGGGTACACCACAAACCGCTTGCCATGTCATCGTAGAGCCTAAAAACACACAACCATTCACACACAATCACACTTAGGGGCAATTTGAAACAGCCAATTAGCTTAATGTGCATGTCTTTGGACTGTGAGAGTAAACAAGAATTCCCGGAGCGAACCCAAGCAAGCATGAGGAAAACATGCAAATGTCACACAGAAATGCTCCTGCCGAGCCTGGAACTTCTTACTGTGAGGTGGACATAATAACCAATATTCCACTGTGCTGCCCACAAATACATCATGCTTCGGATTAAACAGTGCTGGTAGCTTCCCTATTTCTTGCTGGTGTTCATTTTAAACAGGTAGAAAAGACGTAAATGGAAAAGCCTTTTCCTGTTGCCAAATGTTCAGGAATTGTGCAGTGAATAAAGAACTTTTACCATGAGGCCAGCTCTTCAACACGCACCGGGAGAGACATTAAACCCCAATTACATTGGAACTCCTCATGGAGACGCAATTACAGATCGTAATTACTCACATTATGGTGATAAGAGATCTGAACTTAACACTGAAATCCCACAGCCAAGAGCACAGTACGGGATATAAAGTTACCTTTATACCAGTATCACTGCATAGACATTTCTGATTTCAAGATAGAAGTCATTGGTAGTTACAAAAAATCCAGAAACTCTTACCTGGAACTTTTTTTTGGCCACAAAATAGCGCATTTTCTGGATCACTCTAATAGCTGCCCGGTGTGTTTCACGCAACCTGTGTATTAATGGGTGATCATGTGTACAGGAAGAGAAAAAAAGAGAAATAAAAACATTACATTTATACATACATAAAAATTATAATTTAAAAAACAATAAAAACTAAATTACATTCTTAAAGCTTTAATGTCTTTAAGCTAAGAAAAGGGACAGAAGTAAAAATAAACTCCTGTTTCGTTTATTCTCAAGCTTTGTCGGGTGAGTCTGAAATTAGGCCAGACTAATGTTTGGGTTCTTTACAACTTCCAGAAGAGTTGCGGGAGACAGTGAGGCTGTAAAGCGCCACTCGCATCATGTGATAATAGTTCCAAAGCACAGAAAGCATTTTTGACACAAGCCATGCTACAACGCTTGCAAAACAATCAAGTGCCTTGAAAAAGGCCCCCAGGTGCAGCTTAGAGTACTCAATGGAGAGGCCTTTAATGCTGATAAACCTAGGTAAAGACACAGGGTTGTGACCATGATACAGACCAAACCCAACCCTAATACTGTTAGCTGTGGAGGATTCTGAAAGGGTTGTTTGTGAATGTGAGTTTGGTGGACGATTTGTTCCATCTAGATGTTGTGCTTGTAAGTACCCTGCATAAACTTTTAGAATACCTCCTTCTAGAACCTGTATAAAGAAGCCCATTAATAAAATGAAAGGTTTTTATGTTTTACCACACTGATTGCAGGTACTCCATAACAATTAGCAGAAATCTTCAAAGAAAGGGATTAGCATCAAGCATGTTGAAGGTTGTAAGACATTAGTGACTTCATTTACATAAATGCCTGAGGGTGTTTGGCTTCTGAGCATAGGGAAATGGAGCACAACATATGTGATTTATCCTTTATTAGATTTGCGGTGACGCTAAAGCCCATCCCAGCTGGCAAAGGCAAAGGTGGGTTATACCAGCTCCCTAGTCCATCGCAGGGTCAAAAAAGAAACAAGCCCATTCACAGTCCCGTTCACACCAAGTGGCAATTGAAAATATTGAATGAGCCTGCTGTTCATGTCTTTGGGAGGAAACTGGAGCACCCAGAGGAAATCCATGCAAGCTCAGGGAGAACATCCAAAATCCACACAGAAACACCCTCACCGGGCACCTGGCTTTTTCACAGCTCCAGGCAATCCTAAATAAATGGCCTGTAGCCGGTTCAGGAGGTGGTCGAGCATCCTTCTTGGTAAAGAGGTATAGCTACTATTTCTAAAACAAAATAATTATAAATGCAAAAAAAAAGGCATGTAAGAACAAGCTCAAAGCTAAAGAACAAGTTGTCCTTGACTGGAGCATGATTATTCCAAACACCACCCTTGGCCCATTTTTCACATTCCACTGTTAGACAAGACATGCATTACATAACTGTCTTTGGATTATTGAGTCTTCATTCTGTGTCACAAAGATGCCGAACGACAGTGACTAACACGAAGACAATACAAAGCATGCCATCACTGTGGGATGCAGCTCTGCCAGTGAAAGCCTTATGATGACCCTGACGCCTTTAAAAGGCCTCCGCAGATGACAACCACAAGATCATTATGCTCTGGAATCAGACGCTTGTCATTCCAGTAGATTGGCAAATGGCGCTGAGAGTATTTATGTGCGTGGGAGAGTAAAAGAGAGTGAGAGAGCGAGAGAGATCGGGGGAAGAAGAACATGGGAACCAACCCATCTGTCTAGGAGACACCACCACTTCCTTTCCCCAACCCTGGCTACCAGCATAGCAACGCTAGTCTCATGACCCCATCAGGGTCACCATCTGCCTTTGGTGCTGGCACAATGCCTGGCTAATGGCAGGCACTGGCAAGATTCTACAGAGAAAAGGAGGAGAAAGAGATCTCCTGGAACTGATAAGGCAAGAAACAGACAATCAGTAATGGCAGAGTCTCTTCCACAAGCAGATATCAGTAGCAAACAGATGTGATCAAACCAAAGAGTGTCTGGAATAGCAAAATAAAAGTCAAAGATGTAAACGTTCTGTAAGCATTAGCATGCGATAAAGGCTTCTGACTCACCAAGATTCAATGCATTCAATTAAAGCCAAGTCAATTTTATTTATAGACTGCATTTTTGCAAGAGATCTTGCTCTAATGAGCAAGTCAAAAGAGCATGAGGGAGAAGCCATTAGGATTTGTTGCTAATAAAAAAGTGCATTAAACCCAGACTGTCACGCTGTAATCTCCCAAAGTCATTTACAAGTCACGACATGTGTGCCTGATCGCTTGATTGCATGGATGCTAACGGATGTTGTGCTTGTGTCAATGACAGTAACAAGGACACCAAATAAAGATCAAAGAGGTACAGCGTGGGACAGGAAACAGCCACACCATTACGGCCATCAACACCCTGCTCTGTACAGCCAGTCCACCTGCATCACATGTGCAGGGTGTGTTCAACATGACAAGGCTCCGACTACTCAACACTGAGCTCGGGTCAGGTTGGTTTCGCCATGCTGACAGAACAAATTTTAAAAAACTCAGGCTCTGAAACTGACACTGAATGAAACCCTGATTGGAGCTGTACTGATGTAAACAATCCCAACACTTTAGAGTGGCACCATTAACAAGGAAACAGAGGAAGTAAACATGTTACAGATACAGACTGGGATTTTCTGCATGGCAGACGGAGTGAGAATGTCACAAGCTCCAGCTTCTGCTGAATGTCAAACATCAGAGTTTGAAAGCAGTAAGAAGCACTACTTATAATGTTTAATATTTGATCAGATATTTTATTTAAATGGAATTTGCGTGACTTTTTCTCAGAGCTAATCTGACCATTATCTGGACCAGATAAACAGGAAGGAAAGCAATCAGGTTCTGGAGTTCCTTGTTTAATCTTATCATCAAGATAGAGATAGACATTAGCCTGCAGCAGCATTTGCAGTACATGTGTATATACACACATCCATAGGGACTGTGCATACAAGAACTAACCAACACACAGCTGTGCAGCACTAAAACCGTGAAGACGGCGTAAGTCGACACAGAGATGTGAACGAATGTGAGAGTGTTTTTCCGCAAACACTGGGAGCAAGCAAATGAATACATGTCACTTTCTTTTATCTCGTCTCTCTACACACCAACAACCAACACAGTCCTGACTGTAAAGTGTTAATGGCAAACAATTTACATCATTCATCTCAAACCTGAAATACATTCTTGTTGAAATCAGAAAAATATAAATATATCTGCATGAATAAGCCACAATGGAGCAATGAACGTGTCCTGAAAATGCTGTGTGTCCCAGAATAGATATCACGTGATGTGAGTCTTTCCTACAGCACCCCCTCCTTTTAACACACACACACACACACACACACACACACACACACACACACACACACACACACACACCCACCCCCCCCCCCCCCCC
>JBCNYG010000014.1:8695156-8706947 GCA_039654305.1 Porochilus rendahli | reverse complement strand
GAACATGCAAACTCCACACAGAAACGCCCGAGCTGGGAATCGAACCCAGGACCTTCTTGCTGTGAGTACAACTACGGTGGCGAGACTACGCCACCGTGCCGCCCAGTGAGCAAGAGCGTTATTTCTAATTTTGCCATAAATAAATCTATACAGTATTTCTCACCAAAATATTATACTGAGAACAGATATGACTGTAGGCCACATTTCTGTAGGATTACATTAATTTAAATTAGGTCATCAAAATTTAGCGCAAACTTTTTTCTACAAACTTTTTGCTTTCTGTTACGATGATGATACTTTACACATTTTTGTTAATTTACTGGATTGGCTTCAACAGTGCATTTATATACAATAAATAAAAAATAGCACAAAAACAAAAAACTAAATAAAAAATAGTACAATACAATAAAACCAGTCACAGAAAATATTTCTTTACCAACTGGACTCATTTTATTAGGGACACTCTCCATGTCTGTATGTGTGTGGTGACAGGTTCCATTAATGGCATTACAAATTATTGGCCAAATTTCAGTGTTATAAATCTTTGTGTGTCTTTGATCATACCTTTGATAACATCATTATTGTTAATTACTGTTATGGTACATAAAGAACATACATAAATATTTATAATAATAAAATATAAATAACTGCTCTCTAAACATCGTGCAGCAGCCCACTGCTCCGAGTGTGTGTGTGTGCGCTCACTGTTTTTGTGTGTGTGCCACTTTGGATGGGTTAAATGCAGATGTCAAAGCTTTCCCTGCAGAATTAATACGGTATGAATTTTAGGGATAATATTGTTATTAATTTAACAATCATTTACAAATAATGAACAATACGCACTGAGTCATTATTTGGTTCAGTGCATACTATGGTCTCTGCCTTTTGCATGATAAAGAATGAAAATTTTTTTTCATTCTTGAAAATGAATTGAAAAATGAAAATCGTAGATTAATTTAAATTTTTTTATGCATGACTGAGTTTAAAGAAACTGTAGCTAGATTGTTGATAGTAAATAATTAGCTGTAATCTCTCACAAATGTTTGTATACAAACAATATAGTGAATTTCCCCCAAATCAAAACTGGAAAATGGAGGAGATTACACTGTGTTTTTAAAAGCATTAAACATTCGAATGAAGTTAAGCAGAAACTTTAACCATGTGCAGTAATAATAAAGTTCAAAGTTATGAAATACTTTACAGATTTGTCTGACAGCATACAAGAGAATTCTCTCGAATTACACTCAGAGATGAATTCTGCTATCTATCTCTATCTGTTTCTGTCTTTTCTGCCTACTCCGTCCTCCCTCTATCTCCCTCTCTCTGTTTTTCCTCGGTCTCTTGTTAGCCCTGACACACTGTAACGAAACGCAATTACTGTTAAAGAGGAAAGAAAGGGTGGCCGTGACGGCCCTGATAAAGAGACTTGTGCTGGCAAGCCGTGCTGAAGAGGCATTAGTGAGCCAACGATCCTGTCCTATTCATCACGCCTCACACACTCCTGTGCAGTTTTACACACAGGCACACACAGCAGTCTAGACAGTGTAGCATATTATGTCCAGACAGTACAGCACATGAGGTCAGTTCTAATAAGGAACTCCAGGAGAGCCATTATTTCTGATATATTTTAAATATAAAAAAAAACCCTACCTAAAAAAAGAAAAAAAAAATTAGCTCATAATTAATAGCATGGCTCTCCATGGGGCCCTAAATGTATATTTTGAAGAGCAGCCCTTTTGTTATTATATATTTTTTTAACTTACATGATGATGTTGGAGATCACTGTTCATGACTTCTGATGTGCCTTTACTATATAAGGCAATTTTATTTATTACAGTTCTATCCCAAACTGACCAGCCGGTTGAATTGAATAGGCTTTTAAACAACTCCATCCACTTTATTGTATTTTTTGTTTTGTTTTATAAATAAGATTTTATTAAATAAGGTTAAGGGGAAAAATGGAAGACATTATTCATTATCTGAACCGCTGGTGCCCATCTCAGCCGACTCTGGGCAAGGTCAGAGTACACCCTGGACAGCTCGCCAGGCCATCGCAGGCAGAAACACTCTGACAGCAATGCAGCCTACTCTTGACGAAAATCAGCAATGGTTCTTTTACATGCCTCTTTCCATAGACAGTGAGAGACATGGCCGGCGTTTGATAACCCGGTTAACTGCACTGAGGGGACAGCAGTGACAACTTGGTGATAATGGGGCTTGAACCTCCGACCTTCAGATCTGTAAACCAGCACCTGACCATAATTTGTTTAATGTCATATAAAGGGCAGGCAACCACTAAATTGTAAACAAATTACATAAAATCTGTAAATAATAGCACATTGTTGATTAAAGTGCATACTATTTCGATTTTATTCCCTGTTATATAATGCTAATGAAAATGAATGTGCTGTAAGGGGTTGAAATAGACATTACAGCCAAACATTATGATACCATTCAATAATCCATGGAGTGTACCAACACCAACACAAACTTCTATATTGAAAATGTTGCTTTTTTCTACAGCACAAGTCCCACCAGGCCCAGAGGTGATTGTTTCTTACGATAAGAGTATTTCTAACAAAGCTGCTATTGCAGTCCTAGGCCAGAAGCCCAGTACGACTAGAGCTGCTTGTCAATCAGGCCATTGTAAGAGTGTGTAGAGCTGCAGACAATGGCTCTTTGTCTCAGGGCTAGAGTGGACGACCGGGCCCTGCCTTAGCCACAAGAAGCCCTTCTCTGTTTGCTGAGAATAAATCAATCTTTTTAGCCTTTGGTAAACCACACACCACTCTGTCACAAGGCAAGAGAAGCTGATCTGAACAGGAGCAGACGGCCACTCGTGCTTTCACTCACTCAGTTGGTCAGTCATGCACCTGTTTCTGGTGCGATTCCATCCTTTTTCGCCTTGGTCATGCCATCACCAATAGGCTTGCTTTGTCTAACCTAAAGAGCATTGCAGATGGAATGTCAGGTGAAAGTAAATGTGCAGGTGTCTCATAAAAATCAGCCTCTAGAAAGCAATGGTTTCCTGAATGTAATGTTTTATATTATTATGTCCTGATCTGTAAATATGCACTGAGAATATATTCAATTAAACTCCCCAGTGGCATAGGCTAAAGGAAAATGCTTCTATCTGTAAATGTGAATATTATATGTACTGTATGAGACACACACACACACGCACACACACGCACACACAGACACACACACACACATATGCAAGAGTCACAGGGGCGTAGCTATGGCATTGTTCTCTCCCCACCCCCAAAGCAGGCAAGCTGCTTCAGCTGCAGACACTGGGACGATGGCTTAGGGCCTCTCTGCCCTCTTAAGTTAACAGGCCAAGGTCAAAGGTCATCATATGAGAAAGATTGTGATCAACTGATTGTGATTTAGAGCAAAAGAGTGCACAGGGATACTGTGTAAGGATTATGTTCCTCCTTCCTCCTCGTGATCATTTTGAGTGTGCTGCTATTCTGTAGCACAAACAAATAAATATGTACTCACACCCACAGAGAGAGAAAAAGGAATAAGAAAGAGGAAGGCATAGAAAGAGAGAGAGCAGGAGTAAAAGAAAAGAAGCGACACAGCTGTTGCCACTGCATCTCAGTGTGAGATGAGTGAAAGCTCATTAAACTTCAAAGATCAAACAGAAGCGAGCGGTGACAAGAGAGCTTTTGTGCAGGAGATGTCTTATGTGTCCTTAAGAAGGAGAGGTTGAACCAAATCAAACATCTGTCTGAGAGAGAGAGAGAGAGGAAGGAAAAATCCATACCTACATTTACAGATCAATATTTACGAAAAAGAAAAAAAAATCCAAGGACTGATTCATAAAAGAAAAAGTCTCTTGGGAAATTACAAAGATTTGCTAATAGTTTATACATTTATGATGTACTTATATGTTTGGTTTGGTCCTCACATCCATAATTGATGGCTGGAGGTCATGGGCAAGCAATCAGTGATCCTGTTTCTCCATCTGCCCCACTGTAGCATCACTTAACAATATTTCTTTACAACTATCCAGCCATCTAATGTGCATTTTAATTTCACTTACCATTGCTATCATTAATAGATCAGACTTAAATCAGAACAACAAACCATTTTGGGATAGCTGGTAACATTTTTCACAACATATTATTGAGAAGAAATCCCTCTTTTAATACAGCTGATTGATATCATAATCAGAAAATACACTATATGGACAAAAGATTTTGGACACCTGACTATCGGGCTCATATGTAATTTCTTTCCAAATTTGACACAAAAGCTGAAAGCACACAATTGTTCAGAATGTCTTCATCTGCTGTTGGGTTACTCCTCCTGGTAGCATGCATTTTTGTGCTAATATTATTATTACCATATTTAAATGTTAAGCATTGAAATATTGACAACGCTTTATTATTCTTATTATTATCATTATTATTATTATTATTATTATTATTATTATTATTATTATCATTATTATTGTTGTAATTCTTCTGCTTCTTTTTTTTACTATTAAAATAATAATAACAATAATAACAATAATAACAATACTACTACTACTACTAATAATAATAATAATTATTATTATTATTATTATAATTATTATTATAAATAGTGAATATTAAAAGCATATTTATATATATTATAAACTCGATTAATAAACTTTTTTTTATTAACTGAACATGTTCCTAGTGCTAAAAACCAGCTGTATCCTGTTTCCACCACAATAATCAACTGACGGATTACTAAACCATAAGTATGAGAAATTTCTTAATCTTTACATTTTCACTGATTCGTCAGGGCACCTGGTGCTCTGGCATTACATAGCAATTTCCTTCTTTCCAAGTCTCTGATAAATTGCTTAGTCATTCACTCTTGAACAGGAGGAAAGTCACTGGCAGCTGGTGGGTTGTATGCTTTGATTTTCACAGCCAGGAAATTTAAAACCAAAATCTCCACTGCCCTCTAGTGGAACATGCCTACTGACAAAGAAAACAACAATTATTCTAATAAGAGTCCTTACAGCCCATTCACATCGACTCAAGCGTCGGAATCATCAAGTGCGATAGCTCCTGATGTCATGTGCCGCATATGTTTCATGAGGCTTTGCTTGTGTCTGTAGGAGAAAGGGCATATACAGTCTCTGTGGAACACAAACAACAAGTAGAGCGTGAACTCGTACCCTTCCACGTGCTACATGGCTAATGG
This sequence comes from Porochilus rendahli, assembly GCA_039654305.1. Classification (NCBI taxonomy): domain Eukaryota; kingdom Metazoa; phylum Chordata; class Actinopteri; order Siluriformes; family Plotosidae; genus Porochilus; species Porochilus rendahli. The sequence goes on along the minus strand of JBCNYG010000014.1, from coordinate 8,701,754 downwards.
GGCGCAGAAGTCAAGTTAATAGCCCACTCGCAGGCAATCCAGACCCATGGGAGCTGCATGGCTCCAGGCACCAGAAATCTGGCCCTTTTCTACAGGTTTAACCTACAAATAAGTTTTAAAGAGGGTTGATGGTGCTTTCAGGGGGAATGAAGCTTGTTAAGTGTGAAAGCTATAATTGTTTTACAGATTTTAGGTAAGTTTCAAGAGATTAGCAGACTGCCGGGAAGTGGATTGGTGTTAACTACAGATAATCAGGTATTAAATGATAATAAAGCTCACTACTGTATAAAAAAAAATGATTCTGATACCATGGACATGTTGTAAAATGTTGTTCATGATTTGATATCAGCCATTTTAACATGTCCATCTTAGACGTGCTCATTAATGACAAGAAACGTTTCTAACAAGTTCTGGCAGCGTCAGAAACTTTGTTAAAATGAAATGTAGTATTACGCACATCTATAAGACACCAAGAGTATAACAACATACAGTGACAAGATGCTACAAATACAGTAGGGGTAACTGTGAGAGGTAAACAGAACATACATCTTCATTATCAATATTAATATTCTTATAATTAGTAATAATAAAAGTTAGCACAACAAGAAGGTCCTGGGTCCAAGTTCGGGGCTCAGGCATCTCTGTGCTTCAGTGGGATTCCTATAGTTTCCTTGCACAGTCCAAAGACATGAACATTATGCTAACTGGTTGTTTCAAGTTGCCTCTGGGTGTGAATGTGAGTGTGAATGGTTGATTGTGTTTATGTGTTTTGGCCCCGTGATGGTTGCGAGCTGTTCAGGGGATACCCCGCCTTCGGCTAGCATCAGCTAAGGTGGGCTTTATCCTCCCCATGAGCCACATTTATATTTAATCGGTTCAGCAAACGAGTGAGTGATGATATCTTTATTGCCTGGAGCTCACTTTGAAGAGACTGTTTCTGATCACGTGGTCCATTTTCTGAATGAGCATAAATCCAGCTGATTGATATCAGACACAGAAAACATTTTAGCACCTAGCAGTCTGCCTTTGTCTTAGAAGCTTGTAGCTGCTCAGAACAGGCTAAATCTTTTACCATATTTCAACATCTAATTCACTGTTTTTATTAAGTGATTATAGAAGTTATTGAAATTCCATTATTAAAATAAAATTGCTAATACCATTTAAATGACTTTACAACCTAGATAAACAGATACGAGCTAGGCATGGATGAACATGTAATCCATCACACTGCAATCACTTTCAGTACCAGAAAACTACCTGCTGCCATCAGGGAGTGGAAATAACGAAGTGTATAGAGTCAGCTAGCAAAACAATAATCATAACGTTAAGTTTGATTTCTTTCTTGCTTACAATGCATGACATTTTTTTTGGTAACACAGTTTTGTTCCAGTTTGCTTCCTGTGTCTATTTTTCACCACTCATCATGCTGACATGATCATGTTAATATCTAATACGCTACAAATGTTTCAGTCTTAAGTTCTATACCTAATACAGTCAATGTGCCAAACACATTTCTTATTATTAAGTGATATCTTACTATTATTATCATATTATTAAGTAAACACTCAGGCATCACGTGTCATTAGGCATCATGTTTGCCCTCAAGTGATTTTATTCCCTGAGACATGGACACTGTGTTGCGTATCAGATGTCTGTTGACACTCACTCTGACACATGAAAGACAGGCAGGAGAAAGATGTCCCTCTCGGATTCCATTTCCAGATCATCCGCAAAACTGTTGCTCCTCAGCAGTGAGGGATGGGCTTGCACCTCCAAAAGCTCTGAGCTTTGCCTTTCTATAAATGCACACACATTTACTCTCTCTCCTAGATTGGATATTATGGTGTCTTATACAAATCTGTATAAAGCGATGCAAAGAAAACCAAGTTCTGTGTATAATACACAGACCGGACATAAGTAAAAAGACACCCACAAAACTGTAGTCATCAGTCAATTTAATTACTTAAATTTAATGAACACTAGTCAGACTGCTTTATAAAGGTGCAGAAAGAATCCCACCTTGTTCATGGAAGATGGTGCACCATGTCACAGGTCGTAAAAAACGCCAGAATGGGAGGAACAAAATTGCATCCAGAAGCTCTTGTGGCCAAGTCGGTCGCCTGACATGAACCCGATTGAACATTTTTGGTCGATACTGGACAACTAGGTCAGAATGCACTGATATTCCACAAGCAATAATTGCACAGCTGATTGATTCCATGCTTGAGAGTAGTGAAGCACTAAAAAAGACCAAGGGACAGTCAACAAAATACTAATTTCTACATTTCTTGTATTTTTGAGTTTTATTAAATCTTTTTGGGGGGGAATATGTGGTCATTCTGAAATTTTTGGTGTCTATTTACTTATGTCCGGTCTCTGTAGATACACTGCCCACCAAAAGAAAAAAAGTTAAAGTTGCAAACTCTAAAATTTTGTTGGACTGCCTTTAGCCTTGATTATAGTGTGTAATCGCCATGACAGTGTTTAGACAAACTCAAGCAACATTTATTTCCATCCAGAGTTGTTTTTTTTTTTGGGCTAAAGCACAGCCCAAAGACTTTTGTTTATGGGTGAAGATCCATAGGGTTAGGTTCAGGACTCTCTGGTGTCAATACATGTGAGGAAATGATTTCCAATGCTCCCCGAACCACTCTTTCACTTCCCGAGACCCAATTTTCTGTCTGTGTCATCAGGGACGAACAAGTTTATTGATGGATAACTTGGCAATTCAGTATATTCAGATCGTCGGATGACATAATTTCATTGCCACATAATGTTGCTGGGCCTCGACCTGACCAAGTGAACAAGCTAATGCATGGCAATTACACACTGTAATTAATGGCAGTGTAACAAAATTTTTGAATGTGGATTTTTTTTTAGCTTATACAACAACATAAAATAAGAACTACATATACATATATATTGGAAAGCCCTTTTTGCAAGAATGCAGACAGCAGCAGACATAATGCAAATAAACTGTTTTAGACTCTTTACCTTTTAAAATAACATACTAAATGTCACAAAGGTTGACAGCTTTCAGTTCAGAACAACAGCACACAAAAGGAGGAAAGTGTCAAGACCAGTATTTCCTCCCTCTCCCTGTACGAACTGTTATTTCAGTGCTATTCAGGTTGGAGTGAAAAATCCTAATGGCTAAGATCAGATTACCTGGAGGAGGGGAGAACTGGAAGGAGGTTATAGAGGTCCAGGAGTGCTGTCGTTCTACAAAGGAGAGGGAGTAACACATTATATTGTTTGCTTTCCCTTACCTTTTCCTAACATCAGTCCAGAATTTACCCCTAATGCAAATTTCAAGAACTCCAAATCATGCGGTCAGACCATGCTGCCAGGTGAATAAAAATATTCAAATCGAAAAAGAGTGTGTTCAAGCAATGACAATGCAGCACACATAAGAGAAAGTCCCCCACACACACACACACCCGGGCAGGAGTTTTGTAAGGCCTGTGGTACTAACAGCAAAGACATGCAGCAGCAGACACTAACAGCAGCTCACCAAATCTTCTCTGAGCAAGTGCTTTTACTGTGAGCAGAGAACAGAGGGAGAACAGTGAGGCAGAAGCACCACTGTTATTATATGATTCGAGTGCCAGGTATAGTGAAAAGGAGCTTAAGCTGATCAGGATGGAGTTTGTCAGGGCATGAAGTTACTGATACTACCTGATGTTTCAGTACTGTACACTGTATCCTGACCCTGGTCTCGGCCATCATCAAACACTGAGTCAAAGTTGATTGTAGGGATTGTAGGAGAGCTTCGTCCATTGTCTTTCTCAATGCTCTTCATCTTCCTTCTCAATTTTGCCTATTTAAGCATAGCAAAATAACTGAAAGGGGTAGAACACTCTATAAACACTTACAAAAGTATTCACCCCACAGACCAAAATTAAGTTATTAAATGAGGTATTAATAAAAGTAATTCATGGTGGTGCCAGATTCATGCTGAGAATGAAATCACTCCATAATAATTTGGACTTGCCAGTTCCCACCTACCAGCCAGCTCTCCCCTATCATATTTCAGCTATCAACCAGAGAGGTCAAGGACTGAAGTGTGCCTCCTATGATACATGCTAAGACAACCAGCTGCATGTTTTCAGACTGCTGCTCGTGCTGCATTACAGGCCAGTGTGAAAGAGAAAAGAGTGGAGTTTGCATGTTCTCCCCATGCTTGTGAGGGTTTCCTCTGGGTACTCCAGTTTCCTCCAGTTCAAAAAAAACAAACATTAGGCTAACTGGCTGTTCCAAATTGCCCCGGTTTAAAAAGTCAATAGTTGTATGTGAGTATTGGCCCAGAGATGGCCAGCCGAACTGTCCATGTTGTACCCTACGTTTGCCCAGAGTAGGCTGAGATAGGCTCCAGCCTCCCTGTGAGGCTATTAGGATCAAATGGTTCAACAAATGGATGGTGGATGGATGGATGATTCATGAAACCTGATCTACCAATGAAACACATTTTCTTATCTGCTTTTATCATAAATATTAAACTGCTCATTTTGACCTAAACAGAAAAAAAAAACAGTAAAAATACATTTTCCGACATACAGGTTTTTTAGGCTTAGGACTGGATGTTGTGTGAGATGACGGCAGGGGCTTCTTCCGCACAAAGATCTTATAGGTGGGAGAGTCAGGGTTTTCTATTGCAAAACATCTCCAGGATGTCTGAAAACAAGGGGAAAAAAATCTGAAATACACACATATTAAGGCAAAAGAACTGACATAGGTGTACGAAACATCACTGAGTCTGACCTGTATAAGACAAGCAGCAGCAGGAATTTGTCTGTTGAAGTGCTTCTGCCTTTGTTTCTGCTGGACTTTCAGGGCAAAGCCTGAGCCCAGAATGCCCTGCAAAGCATGCTCGTCTTTATTATATTAATTCGGTGTAGAAATAAGAAATATTTAGTTGTTCAGTCTGTGACTTACAGCAGGCAAAGCAAAGAAGGACATGGCAAAGACAGCAAAACAGGAGCCGATGGTTTTCCCTATCCAAGTCTGAGGAACTTTATCCCCATACCCAATAGTGGTCACTGTCACCTAAATCATGACAGGAAGAAAATGAGTTGGGGATAGCTCTGGAAAAGCTTGGCTTACATGACTTTTGGACAATGAAGGAAGCCTACCACTCCCCACCACAGAGCATCAGCATAGCTGGAAAATTCTGTTATTCCATTTCTATCCACAGCATCTTTTTCTGCCAGGTACACAAAGTACGAGCAGAAGATCAGACCCAAGAATCCAATATAGAGAGTCGTGATCAGTTCCTAGGAGATATTCATAATAAAGGACTATTTTACAAGCTTCATATTTATTGTTATCCGTTTTATAGATTTTACCAGATGTGTTATAATATACGACAAAGTTAATTAAAGAGATTTTATTGCCTGCCGATGGATGAAGACAACCGAACCCAGCAGCCTCCAGGTCCCTCCCTGACGATCCACATGCAGCATTCGTAGGATCTGCAAAAAGCGGATACCTCTGGGACAAAAAATATACATGATAACAGTGCAACATGAATAACAGCCAAGAGCGAAAAAAATCCAACAAAAGGTTATGTTCATAAACAAAAATTAATCCTCATTACCTGACAGCAGATGTAGCAAACACCTGTCCATTAGAGCCCACTGAAAGAACAATGACTGAGGCTACCACCACAATTAAGTCTGTTTTAAAAACCGAGAAAAATTGCTTGGGAATGTAATCAGTGAATGCAAAACAGTCATTACCATGACATAATTATGCAGGCACTTGGAAAATGCCTGTGGGTTGAACATATTCGACAATGAACTCAGTGAATGTGCTCTCACCAATGATTGAGATGGGTTTTCTTGCAAAGCGAAGCCTCCCCAGAATACCCACGTATTTACTGCGGCATCCTGCAGACCACAGCCTCACCACATACTCCACTCCGAAAAATAGCACCAACACTATTTCCTAGGAAGAACAGATGCATTCACATTTCTAGCCTGTTTAGACAACAGCGGTTTTCATGATTTTGACAATGGGGATTGTTTGGATTATTCATTTAAACTGGCCAGGAATTATGGTAACGTGTGTTTACTCATTTCGGTAACCACAGTCGCCTGCTGCAAATTAAGGTAGACAACGATATTTCATTTTGAAGAGGAAAATTTAGCTTAATCTGCTATTAGCATTGCATTCTCTAGAGGAATAGCATACTTAAAGCCATTATTAATGTAGATTCAGGACAACAGTATACAAGACTTCACCCAGATTATTGTGAAATAACAACATTATTGAAAGAATAAATAGTTTTACTCACTTTAATATGCGAGTATGGAAAGATATTTTCCATATAAATAACATTTGACTGAAATACTCTAAATCAAGCAGATTTAAGTCAGGAGATTCACACAATGTTCACAGTAAACAACACAATGAGTGTGGCATTGTTGTTGGTGTTAGGTGGGCTGGCTTATGCATTTCAGAAAATGCTGCTCTCCTGGAATTTTTATGCAAAACAGTCTGCACTTTTCAGTTTACACAGAATCTCTCTCTCTCTCTCTCTCTCACACACACACACACACACACACACACACACACACACACACACACACACACACAC
>JBCNYG010000014.1:8636225-8647964 GCA_039654305.1 Porochilus rendahli | reverse complement strand
AATTTGAATTTGAATGTTGGTTGTAAAACTGGAGAAGCAGTAACACAGTAAATGAGCTTTAAAAAATTAGACAGATGGCTGTAAAATGAAAAGCTGTGCTAAGTTCCATGTTGGGAAAAGTATTAAAAAGATATTAAAGTTCAATAATGTTATCATTTAAAATGGCTAATTTCAAACTAAAGAGGATAGCAAGGTTAAGCACTTCTCTTAAATCAGCATCTTTATCATGGCAGTGGAAAAAACAGCTGGCTCTTGGCTCAGATAACCCAGTGGTAGCATCTGTTATGGAGGAGAGAGCAGTGAGAGTGCTCCCTGCTTGGTCAGAGAACTCTCATTTACTGACACCATGAGGCCACCATGCCTCACGGCACTGCCAGCCATGCTATCCCCTGTCCTGCCTCTCACAATCTTTCTCATCTCCACCAAGCTAGGATCTCAGTGGAGGCCATGTCAGTTGTGATGCACTGCTCAGCTTCTTGCTCTGGGAAACAGTTGTAAGGCCAGACAGCTGAAGCAAGGCTTTCAAAATGGTGAACGCAAACAAGGTCCCCTCAAGACTGGGCAGTGGTAATTATGTTTGTCATGTCTTGGCACATGGTTTTAAACTTTGAGGAGATTGGGATGTGTCCTCTGTCTGACCCCTGACAGAAAGTTTTTTTTGTTGGTGAAGAGTAATCTGTAAGGACAGCTGTTTCACCAAGCCTGGAGTACATTTTCCTTGTGATGCGGAAAACCCACACTACATGAGTGTATTTACAAAGTCTATGGGATATTTATTTCAGTTACAAATGAAGCAAGTATATAAACAGCCATTTATCCCAGAAATACAGTTTGTATAAATAATAGATGTCATTCAGTGCTAAAGCATTTCAAACTGAGCGAGAGTTTCTTTTGCTACTTGCATCCTGGCTTTGGAGTTAGGCAACACTAACATGGCTATTATAGCATAGAACCATGAGAAACTAATATGACCATTCCGTAACCATTATGGCAGATTTTGGGGGTGGACTGTTACAGAAATATGGGTGGAAGGAATACGCACTTGCCTGAGAAATGTGAGCACCTGCGATGCCTACGTCACAGCCATTATTTATACCAGCAGTAATTGTGATGCATGGGTGGCAGTCACTGCTCCATGTGTATTTTTACCACTGCAGAAATTTACTGTAACATCTAGTAGGTCATGTATGTCTCATGGATGCCTGCTTATTTCCAACAAGACCAAACTTTCCATGAATGGAAGCCAGGTTTTCAGGTTTTCTGACAGCAGTGCACAGAACATTAATTCACTCATTGGCCAAACTACTTTGTCCTACAAGGGTCACAGCTGACTCCGAGTGAAGGTGAGGTATACCCTGAACAGCTTGCTAGTCTATCGCATGTCTGTGCACAGAACAATGACAGGATAATGCTAGTTGACTTTGTTAGTGATTTGTAAACTAATATATGTTTTTATATTAGCCTATCAATAACATATGGGCTGATAAGGCAGGGCTCTAGGTCTTTCACAAGAGTGTTTGTTATAAACGGCAATCAAAAATCTAAATTATTACGGTTTTATATGGAATTTATAAGTATAAAGAGAACCAGTGAAGGGAGATCCATAATTCCGTAATTCAGAAACAGAGAAATTACAGAAAAATGAATATAAATGAAAGAGAAATAAATCTCAGACACACTTGATTATACTGAACGAGATGTATGAAATAGAACAGGTGAACACGTTAGGGGACCAATTACAGGGCAGGGGGTGGAGACAGGACTGAAAATAAAAGAAAAGAAGCACATAGAGAACTGCTCATGGACACTGAGAGGAGGGAAATTGTGATAATGTTATTGTTTCTATAGTAACAGCTAATTCACAAGGACCTATATGGGACCTGTATGGCTCATGTACCACATAGAGAAAAACAGATAAGTGAAATGTTAAATCATTTATGCAGTGAAGTTTTCTGTAAAGTGATGTTTATTTAGCATGTCCCATTTGTTCATTCATGCATTTAACAAACCGCTTTATGCTGTCACAGCTGACTCTAGGCAGGGTACACCCTGAACAGCTCGCTAGTTCGTTTCGGAAACAGCACACACACAACTATTTGGAACAGCCAAATGTGCAAATCTTTGAAATGTGTGAGGAAACCAGAGTACCCAGAGGAAACCCACACAAGCACTTGGACATCATGCAACCTCCACACAGAAAAACCCTCTCCAAGCAAGGAACTCAAACCCAGAATTTTCTTGCTGTGAGGCAGATGTATGTCACCGTGGCACCCCCATTTTATTCTGAGATACAGTACAAGATAAACATTTCATTTTGCTGATGTACTAATATTCATGTCTTGGAAAATATATACAAATAATAAATCAATTCATTTTATCATTCCTGTTGCTTGTGGACTGAATCTACTATTGATCATCTCTGTATTTTCATCTTTGTTCGTGCACCTATTTTTTCCTTTGTAATATATTCTTTGTTTCTGCAATATCTGTTTATTTACTCACATCATGAAGCCAAAGGCCCTTTCTTTGTGACTCTTTGATTCTTTGAAGCTGGAGAGAATATCTGCTGCATCAAAAGCCTCAACCACCCACTGTACCACCCACCCAACACCAGAAGCGTAACCTTGTCACGACAGATAGGCTCCTTTAGCATGCCAAGTCCTCACCTCCTCTTTACTTCATCATTGCCATCTGGAAAGTGTAGCCTCCCATGCTGCCTCCATGCATACTGGCGTGATCCTGTTATAACACTGATCGTCTCTGACCATCTCTTCCACTAACCTTTTGGATGATTCATCAACAAACGACTGCAGTTCCACATATATACCAAAAGGGTTTGTATACTTAGAAAATAGAAGTAATTCACACAAGACGGCATTATATTTGTTTGTTTATTTAATTATTTATTTATTAATGTAACTGGTTATTAATAAGGACAGTTAGGGTTACGTCAGCCTGACTGGACCTAACTTTTTCTTACAACATCTGCTCGATGTAGTCTGATGAAATTGCCTTTCTATTTTAGTCTAGTTAGTATCCTTGAGTGTTAGGATGTATTTGTACAGGTCTGTGAGTCTATTTTATAAAAAAGCATGCAGGATCATCCTGTTCTTGTGTGCTAAGACCTTGAAGACATTGTTTCCACTGTGTTTCGAAACTGGAATAAAGCAATTGTAAACTGCGGTGCCATACTGCTTAGTATGATAGTACACAGTTTGTGATGCAGCACAAGTATAAACAACCTGCAATTGCTCAGTATTACAGAATTGTCATGTGTATAAAATAGCTTTATTCTGAAACCAGGGTGACTGTCAGTTACTGCATTCCAAATAAAACAGTGAAATATTTCTTGTTTAGCTTCCGTCAAGCATTTTGCTCTTAAAGTAATTGCCTGATTAAGCAGTAGTGCCCATGCATCACTGACTTGCCACAATCTTACGGTGCTCAGCCCTTATCTAACAAAATAAACTGGGTACCTAATGTTTGCTAGATAGCTATAATGCTGTGCTCAGTCTCTAGCTAGATATTATTATAGCTAGATAGCTGTAATAATTCACTATGCTCGGTTAGTCTGTTTTACAGAGTAAATCACTGTAATGAATGCACTGTGCTGGAAAAGCCTGAGCACGATGACTCAACTAGAATTGCTAAAATTGTGTAGAGCAGTGGTCACCAACCCTTTTCCTAGAGATCTACCTTCCTACAGGTTTTTATCTCCAACCAAAGTTTATTACAGCTCTTAAGCTGTATATTTTTTCCTCAAGATTTCATGAACCATTAGTTCTACATGGAAGCTAAAACTACACTAGAGAATAACAAGAAACAGATCAGATGAGGAGAAAGATGTAGAGACTCTGGTTGACTGACTTTCATGAAATATATGATGCAATTTTGGAGCGAACCAACATTATAAATTGGCTTTTCAATTCATGATTTGTTTTTTTGATATACTATATTAATCCTCCAGGGAAGATTTGGCAGAAATCTGAAAAAAAAAAAACATCCTTTCAACTCTCATTTGTTACTTGCCAACTAGATCAAGATCAACAATTTCTTAACGATACAAACTCCACATTACGGATAAATTGGCTCACGATTATTTATTAGTTTCTCAAAAAGTCAAAGAAAACAAGCCTCCATCCAATCAGTTTTTTTCCTTGTATACAATATTTCATTATTTTTACTCTTTCACACCCATTTGTTTACACATCCACTTTTGGTTTTCTCTCTCAGATTGCCTGCAGCTCCTGCCAGTCACCAGTTAGTGGGCTTCTTTCATGCCTGAGTTGGAGTGTGATGAATGATTATCACGGGATTGTAAGATTAGCAGCTCAGAAGAACTATATTATACTGTATATTATTTTTTTGCATTTTTATTCCTCTGTATATTTTGTAGTTCTGTCTCTACTTACTGTATTTAATGGGATTTTGATTATCACAGACGAATAATTAACTGGTGGCGGCACAGTGGAGTAGTGGTTAGCACTCTTGCCTCACAGCAAAAAGATCCTTGGTGTGAGCCCGTAGTTGGCAACTATATTTTTGTCTGTTTTTATGGTATTCCAGTGATGGCACGGGTTTCCTCTGGGTGCTCGCCTTTTATCCGACAGTCCAAATACATGCACATTAGGCTAACTGGTGATTCTGAATTGCCTCTAGGTATAAATGTGAGTGTGAAGGTGTTGCTCTACAATGGTCTGGCGATCTGTTCAGGGTGTACCTCCTAAACAGAATTAGCGGTATGGATAAAGAATAAATTGATGTATTAACAGTATGCATAAATCGAATAAACCATATTACAATAAGGCAGCACTGTGGCGCAGTGGTGAGCATGTCACAGCAAGAAGGTCACAGGTTCGATTCTTGCTCATTCTGTGTGAAGTTTGCATGTTTTCCCCATGCTTGGTGGGTTTCCTCTGGGCACTCAGATTTTCCTCAAGAGTTTAAAAACATGTACAGTAGACTAACTGGTGGTTTCACACTGCCCCTAAGTGTGAGAGTGAGTGTGAATGGTGGTATGTGTGTTGGCCTTGCAATGGCCTGGCGAGCTGTTCAGGGTGTACCCTGCCTTCACCCAGAGTAGGCTAAGAAAGGTGCCAGCCTTCTCAGAACCCTAATTAGGATTACGCAGCTTTATTAAGTATTTTAACTATAAGAATACCTTTAACATTGCACGTGCAGTTCTTCCGATATGCTCCACTCTCTTTAGAATGGTATATAGTGATACAACAGTACAATATCAACAATACAATATTTCATTTTTATGTCTAACCTAAATAATAAATACATATGCATTTTCTCATTTTACACACATCTATATATCCACATATCCAGGAACAATAAATTCTATTCTAAGCACACAATAATTGTTAATGCATGGCCTAATTTCAGAAAATCTAATGCACCCATTGACTCCATTTATTATTCAGCATTAATCAAAACTACACAGAGTGGGAATGGAAGTATGCATGTGTTCAAAAGTGTGTGAATGTGTGTGCGAGAGTGTGAAAGCGAGAGAACGAGACAGGCTGCATTGAAGGGAGCAAATGAATTTAAATGAATTTAAGTGTCATGACCATATTAAAAGGGAATTCAGTGACTCACATCGACATGTGTCTGATGCATTAGTCAGCCATCCTAAAAATCATACAAATCCATTAAAAAGAAAAGATTAATTCAAAGTGTTGCAGCACATCAGTGCAGGGTATTTTAAATGACCTTTAGATAAATCTGAAAGAAAGCCTCCCATGATAGAAGCAGAGGAGAACAGGGCAGGAGGTGGTGATGTGCATGTGTGTTGATTGGCTGTCATTACTTCAGTGCCTGCAATCTAGGCATCTGGGAGCTTTCACCAAGATGTGCGTGCGTAATGGCAAGGCAGAATGACAGGCACGACAAAACTGGGGCGGCATGAGTACAAGTAAGCCAGTGCACAATGTTTTCAAATCACAGAGAGGAGAAAAGGTGGGATTGAATCTTAAATAGGGCTGGTAGGATGTCCCAAAAGAATGATAACTTAGAAAAGAATGATAACTAAGGAAGATTGCTGAAATTACTATAACTAGGTTAAGAGATGTCCAACACATTACTGAAGCCTGGAAGGAGAGAGCTGAACTGTCCACCTAACACCAAAATGTGGTCAGACATAAATATTAACTGAGCATGATCAGAGATATTGTAAACACCTGGTAAAATTGAATTGTGTGGCCATAAAAAAAGCAACTGCAAAAAACAATGGAAAAAGATCATGTAACCTGATGAGTTCAGATTACCCTATGCCTGAATGATGGGTAAGAAGAAAAGCACAATGAAGTGATATACCCTTCATACATGATGAGCACTCTACAAGTCTCCGTAGGCAGTGTTGTGATCTGGGCTTGCTGCAGTTGGTCAGGTCGAGGCTCAGCATCACTATGTGGCAATGAAATCAAGTCAGCGGAAGATCTGAATCTACTGAATGACCAGGTAATCACATCAGTGGGCTTAATTTGGGCTTAAATGCATTGGTTTAGGGGGAAGGGGCTATCTTTCTGACTAATGAATTGGCACTATGTTATTGATAATGTTTGGGATGTGCTGGAGAATTTCCGTGATGGTTTGACTCTTCTTAGAGCACACCACTTTTTACTGTATTTTTATTTTTTAGGGTTTTTTTTTTGACAGGGCCGGGCAGTGTAGCAATCAACAAAAATCTAGTGAAAACAGATATTTTATTACAGTTGCAATAAGATGGATGGACACCACTTACCTAAGACTTGTTAAAGTACCTCTAGCTTGCATTACAGCACTTAGTTTTGGGTAAGCACTCATTATGGGTAAGGGTCTCTCAAATTAACACAGCTTGATTTTGCACTTATATTCTACTCTTTCTTCAGATCTATCAAATGTCAAGGTGATTTTTCTGAGTACAGTCCACTTAGTAAGTAATTAATAAGTCGTTTTGCCATTTCAATAAGATTTAGATCTGGGCTCTGACTCTGACATTCAAAACATTTATCATCTTCTGAAGCTGTTAGCTTGTTGAAATTGTGCCTCAGGTCGTCATCGTGCTGGAAGATAGACAACATTTCTCTCAGCTCTTACTAATGACCTCGGTTTCCATTTCAGAAACGAAATATCTAGTGCTTTCACTAACTGATACTCAGACAACTTAACCACTTGAATTATTTTTAAGAATAAATAAAATACTCCTCAGACCGATTGTGTGTTTGTTAAAGTTTACAGTGAATTCAAGGCAATCAAACAAATTGTTTGCAAACATTTGACTTTGTCAGCCAATTTGAATGCTTATCAGGTTATTGAAACTCTTTTTGTTTTCACTTGAACGTTTTGATGCTTGCTATATCACATTAAAGGGGAAGAAAAGTTCTGCCAAAATTTATATTGGTTTACTATTAATTGAATATTTTTTTTCACACAGCAAAATTACCTGTAGTTTTAAGAGGGGTATGTAGACCTTTTTAAATTCCAATGTCACAGTTATCTTTATCACAAGTGAACAAATTTTATCTCTTATTTAAACTCATTGCACAGGGAAGTAGTTGCTACTAGTTGTTTTATAACCGAAAGTAGGGCAGTGGTGGCCCAGTCACAGGGTGCAGGATTACTGATCCCAAGGTTGGGGGCTCAAGCCCACTATCAACAGAATGTCACTGCTGTCCTCCCAAGGGAGCTAACTGGATGATCAAAGTTATCAAATCATGTCTCCCACTGTCTGTGGTGAGAGGCATGTAAAGGAACCGTTGCTGATTTTCGTCCAGAGTAGGCTGCATAGCCGTCAGCATGTTTCTACCTGTCCAGGGTGTACTCAGCCCTCACCCAGAGTCGGCTGAGATGGGCGCCAGCCTCCCTGCGACCCTAATTAGGATTAAGCGGTTCAGAAAATGAATGAATGAGTGACAATGAATTCGCTTTTTAAAATGATATTTCAGAAATGACATTGTTTTCCTTGGTTCATCATTGTACAGCTAAAAAAAATCAGTCTTCAATCTTTTACTTTGTGTGTCTCAAGGAGGGCCATTTCTCCCTCACACCTCATTTTTTTATTATCCTTTCACTACATGCAGAATTGAATGGAGAGTTCAGAATTTATTTCATGAACAAATACATAAACCACGACATTATCAACAAGTGAATACATATACACAAAAAGCAGTGTATCATTATGTCCTGTGGTCACAGATATGCTTTCACCAGTAACAAGGAGGGCGATTGTCCAGTTCAGTGTAATTCATTTACTTCATTTCCTTTTTAGACCATTACACACATCAAGTAACCACAGTAGTTCAAACTGAACCAAACACAATCATCTCATACAGAACAACCAAAAGACCTTCCATGTAAACTAAATGATGGTACCAGAAGTACCAGGAAGACGGAAACAAGCGTCTCAATAACACCATTCATCAGATGACCTCTTTTGTACGATTAGAGAAATCTTTGTTCCACTTTCTCAAAAGACACTTTCAAACTGAAGGAGTGCAGATTTCATCTGGTAGTTTAACAACTTTGTACAGTTTTATTATCTTCTGAATTCAGTAAAATGATCTGAAATAGTCTTGCTGGTATGTTTGAAGTATAATAAGACCAAATGCTTATTGAGATTATTAACGTTTTTGTGCTTCAGTCACAGGTCGGAGAAAGTGAGAAGAATGAGTGAGGAGTGACATCACATACATAATCACCTTTTTGTGTAAATATGATGCAAATGATTTTAATTCTTGTGTAAAGAATTAGGGTGGTTAAAAGTTTCAGCACAGCAGGATCAGACTCAACTCAGGCCAGTGTTCACTATCTGCACTTTAACTTCACTTGAACTGCATCACTCACATTCAAATAATCTTCCCTAACTTTCTCACATCAAAGGTAAAAAAAGACAAATCAAGTATAAAATATAATCTTTATGATAATGTATAAGGCAAACAATCAAATAAATTAAGAAAATACACCCTCTGCATGACATTGTAACCTAACTATATATATATAATTACTGTGATGGAAAGGTCGTGGAAGGGTTCACACAGGCCAAAACCAAATGTCTCTCAATCCTATTTTGTAAAATTACATTTTTAGATAATTATTACTTTGATCCGGCTTGTTCTGGTCTTTTCAGCACCTCAAACAGGTCTAACTGTCATATAACACTTTTTCGGTATGACTAAAAAAAAACCAAACATTCAGTTTTGTAGCCATGGACGCTTCCTATCCACTCTGTTATCACATGACACTCAATCCCATTTTTTAAAAACAAAACCTCATAAGCTTCAAACATATTATATACTTTAGATAAAAACCCATATATCAGATGCCGAGCTGTTGATATTTAAAAAAAAACAAGAGCAACCTTTTTGCACATTTCAATCTCAAATGAAAATGAATTCCAGTCACACACGATTGCAAATAAATAATACAAAACTGGATCAACAAAAATAAATAGATAAATAAATGACTAAATTGTCCATCCTGGGCATGAGGTTCCCCCCCGTCTTTCTCCGCTGGAAGATATTTTGTATCCAGTGGCAGCAAATCACTGCACCATAGTCTTGGCTCACCAACGCAGATTAAAACAGGGCGAGTCCATTTGAGGTCACACGGAAAGTGGAGCACCTGGCCAGATGTTAAAAAAGCATGTCTCTTGATTAGTTCCTCTGGATAAAGACAGGGCTACAAAAAATTGTTGGGATGGGATGGGCCAGTGGGGGGGGCTACGGTATACCAGAGCGATGTACAAGACATTTAAAAGGGTCGCAGGGAGGTCTGGAGGTGGCTTTTTGCAGTTCATCTTCTCGAAGTGTTATCACAATATTAGTACTACAAGCAGGACGGAAAAAAAGAAAAGAACATTATGATTTTTTTTCTATTGTGGAATGGTATATCTTTAAAACTAGTTACCTATTGCAATATATAAAGAGCTCCAAAGCAGATATACTGAAGCAGAAAGAGGTCTAAGACGTGTAACAGACATACAGTGTACACAGATATATAATTACGCTGACAAACTGCCATAAAAGAAACGACACCAAGACAATAACAAGACGTTCTGAGAATTAGTAGCTTTAATATTTTTAAAAATTGAAGTGTGTTCTGCATGTGTTATCACTCTAAACCTGTTGTATATTAACAGATAGTGCTCTGAAGTGCTCAGACGGAGTCAGGTAATGTATAATAATGTTATGTAATCCAGTCAACCCAAGCCCATGCCAAAGCAAATACAAACTTGAGGGCTCTGAACTTAAGCTTGATTATAACTCTGATTTTAACTGCTGTGCAATATTACACCGCAACTAGACTGTGCAATAAATTAATCTTTCATTTATCTTGTATACAAATGTTTTTACATGTATATTTATGAATTTTTATTTTATTCATATTTTTCTTATTATTCCAGCTGTGCTCTGAGCCATTGCATCGAAATCTCATTTTGATGTAAATCTAAATGACAAATACAGTCTGTCTAAGTCGAAGTCTAACTTAAACCAATGGTGAGCTAAAAATATTTTTGAGCTTACGTGGTACAAAAAAAATCTACTCTGCTCTCTGAATCTGCTCGGTGACTAAACAGAGGGTCAAAGTTCCTCTGTAGGGCAGGTTACCTGCGAGCTCTCCCACTCCTCACTTGTCGGGAGAATGGCGATACTGATGCAGCAGGCTGCTGACAATCTACAAGAGACTGATAAATTAGACAAATATACAGGAGTGACAGTCAGGGTTAGTGACACACACATGCACGCTAGGACACACTAACACACAACTGAAATGATTTATAGAAGTGAAAAGTGGAAAAACAAAGTAGCAGTGACAGTGAAGGTAATGTATATTATGAATTATATTTCAGCTTTATAAAATTATATTGCAGCTAAACAAAATAATTTTACAAAGTAATTGATAAAAAATATTATAATGTTTTATGAATGAGGAAAGAATTGAAGAATACAGAATTAAAGATTAAAAAGCTATAAAAAAACAAGCATTTTGAGGGAAGTTAATAAACAGAACGACAGTGATGCAAAGAATATCCATAAAACAGAAAAAGATGAAGGACAGTTTTCATTGGACAGGTAATTTACTGAGTAATAAACAACAAACATTACAAGGACAAGGCAAGTGACGAGTGCAGTTATTGTACGGATTAACTGTCTAAAATAGATAGATGTTATCATTAACTACTAATACAATCACTAACAATACTACTACTGCTACTTAGTAATAATAAAAAACTAATAATAATAACAATAATAAATATATTACTGATAAAAACAATAACAACAACAATATTAAATATAGTCTTAAGTAAATAACTACTATATACATACACACATACTGATTGTTCTACAGAATTGTTATTTTTATTTATTTCAAATAAAATACCTTCAGTTATTTACTTAAATTAAAACTAAGACAATATTTTTAGACCTTTAGACTAAAAATTTTTCTTTTTTGTACACTATTTTAGCCATTACAGAGGAGGGTCAGGTCAAGCAGAAGTTGTCTAAACACTATAAGGCTAATACCGTCTGTTTAGCTGATTCATTCAAAGCTTAGTATTAATATTTCACAGAAATGTAAGTAAACCATGCTCCATAGAGGTGTTTTAACACACACTACATGGAAAACACACACACACACACACACACACACACACACACACACGCACGCACACACACACACACAAACTAAGACTAGAAACGTACAAAACAATCTAAACCAAATATTTATGATTTATTTTTTCATTTTAAAGTT
>JBCNYG010000014.1:8613638-8624102 GCA_039654305.1 Porochilus rendahli | reverse complement strand
TGGGCGAGGGCGGGGTACACCCTGGACAGCTCGCCAGGCCATCGCAGGGCCATCAGTCACACAACCATTCACACTCAAAATCACACCTAGGGGTGATTTGGAACAGCCAGTTAGCATACTGTGCATGTTTTTGGACAGTGGGAGGAAACCGGAGTACCCGGAGGATACTATAAATACAATAAATAAATAAAATGAAAAGAACAGGTGCCACTTGAGTGATATAGACTGTTTAGTATCTTAGTGATATTGAAAAAGAATTGTATACCATGGATCTGTCTAATAAACCATGTATTTATTTTTAGGCTTGCTTTCATGTGTTTTCAGTCAAAAAAAAAAGAGAACGTTATCATCTTTAGCCCTATGTGCAAGCAAGCAAGGCATTCACAGCCTTGCTGAGGCAAGAACAAGGCGTACCCTTGTACTTCAGTCACAATTTCCTGATGTGCAGTAGGAGGCAGAATAACATTATTAAAGGATTTTTTTTCTTAGTGAGGCTGTTGCTTCTTCATACTGACATCTTGAGATCTAAACCATGCACACCGTTCCATTCTGTCTCTCTCACTCTTTCCAGACGATGGCCATCTGTACATTGTTATGGAGTTCTGTAGCGGAGGTGATCTTCAACAAAGAATGAAACAGCAAAAAGGCAGCTTATTCTCTGAGGATGTGGTAGAGTCATTATTTCAGAATAAATAGCATTTATTTCACATCATAAAGTCTAGATGTTTTTAATACTGCCAGAGCAAATTTGATGCGGTTATGATCTGTGTCTGTAGATACTACGGTGGTTTTTACAGATGTGTCTGGGCACAGAGCACATTCATGATAAACGAGTGCTTCACCGCGATTTAAAATCAAAGGTAAAAAAAGGCAACTATGTATTTTGTAAATGTTTAGAATATCAGATTTGCAAAGTGTGTTGCATAAATTCATCCCTTATTGAAGTAAATATTTCCTCCACACAGTCAAAATACTTTTATATACTTTCCCCGAGGAAAATTAGGCTCTGCATTTAACCCATCCGAAGTGAGCTCACACTCAGAGCAGTGAGCAGCCATATTGCGATGTCCAGAGAGCAGTTGGGTGTTAGGTGCCCCGCTCAGGGGTCCTTAATCTGTGAAGGTGGAGGAATCGAAGGTGATACTCACTCGCCTGCCGCCACACATTTTTCCTGCTTGTTCTGGAATCGGACCAGCGACCTTTCAGTCCCAAACTTGTTTCGACCAATTAGGCCACAGCTGTCTCTAGAATATTTACATTTAATTTTATAACATTTGGCATGTGCCCTTATCCAGAGGGACTTTATCATTTTCATACAACTAAGCAGTTGAGGAGTAAGGGCCTTGCTTAAGGCCCAAAAGTGGCACCTTGGTGGTACTGAGGTTTAAACCTCTAATCCTCGTACCAGAAACCCAGAGCCTTAACCACTAATATCACTCATCACATCTAATTAGTTTTTTCATTTATTTTTAATCTGAAACACTGTACCCCTCTTACCCATTGTTGCATTTTAGGCAACACGGAAATATTATTATTACTAATTATTTTCAGTCATGTAGTGGAAAGAGGGTAGTTTTTTCCCTGAGATTGATACAAGTTGTGTCATAATCAGCATTAAGTGATGGTTTTAATAAATAGGCACTATACATGTTATACTACAGACTAAACTCTGATGTTATTATATTATTATTGCTCCTTGTTGAAGATCTCTTGCAACATTTTCAAAATTTTACCTAGAACATATTCCTGACGGACTGCGGCACAGTCAAACTGGGAGATTTTGGGTCGGCTTGTGTTCTTAACAGGTAATCTGGTATTTAAAAAAAGCTTATTTTGTGTTTTGTCTAATAAATAAAAGTGAGCAAAATGACATCTGACATCCTAATAACGACACTGTTCCATATTTGATAAACACCAGTGCGAAAGGTTATGCCCAGACCTATGTTGGAACGCCGTACTATGTGTCTCCAGAGATCTGGGACAACCAACCGTACAATAACAAGAGGTACAAAACTTATGTTTGGTCCCTCATACCCTATATATGTGTAAAATGAGCTTGATAAAGTACTTTATATCACACTCTGTCTATGTGCTTTACAGTGATATCTGGTCTTTAGGCTGTGTACTCTATGAACTCTGCACCTTACGCCATCCGGTGTGTATGTTGACCCTTGCGGTTTTAAGACCCAGTGAATGATTTTGATGTAATCTCTCACCTATTTGCTGTGTATTCTGGTTTCAGTTTGAGGCTCGTAGCTGGAAGAGTCTGATTTTAAAAGTGTGTCGGGGGACATACACACCTTTGCCCAGTCACCTTCCCTATGAGCTTCACTACTTGATTAAACACATGTTTAAATCCAACCCAAGAGACAGGCCTTCCATACACACCATCCTCCACTCGCACCGTGTGTCCAGACTGCTCCGCAAACACCTACTCGAAGAGGTATTTCCACTGAGCTGAACTATTTACACACATTTAAAGCAGGAGGTGAAACGTTGTTTTAAAGTTGGTTACATCTAGAAGTGAAAAAGAAGAAAAATGCAAATAAAGATTACATTTCTAGAGACACTAATACAATTTAAAAACACCTGCTACTGTATAATGGGCACGGCTCATGAAAATTTGAAAAATTTGAATTTGAAAAAGAATGTTTTGCTAACTGAAATTCAATACTTTTTATGTAGAAAGTACGAGTGTTGAGGATCCATGTAAAAAAAAAAACGTGTTATGCAGTGACCAATAGTTTTTATTGTTAAATCCTTAAATCAAGCTATATCAAAGTGATTTTGGCCCGGTCAGTTATGTTATTGACTGGCTAAACCTTGTTTAAAGCATCGCAATCAGCTGCAGCAAAATTAGGATATTTGGTCTGTACACCGTACAAAAATCTAAACGCACGAACCAAAAACACTGATTTAAATTCATCTATAATGAAATATGGTCATATATAGTGTTTATTGGAGGACTGCATGAATTGTTCTGCTAAATTCTGGTTACCCACTTCTCATACCACATTCCTGTGAGATTACGCAATCACTGAGTTTTTTCACCCATGAATTGCATAATGTATGACATTGAGTTGGTCAGTGTGACCAATGCACGGGCACCAGGGCCAATAAAAGGCCACCCCGAAATGGGCACTTTTGTCACTGGTCACATTGCCACAAAGTCATGGGGGAGCGTGGCACTGGCATGCTGAATGCTGGGATGTCTGTGACAACACACTTAAATGTGCATCATTCCATCATCAGCCGGTTGAGAAGTCGATTCAGTGAGTTTGGGTGCACTGTGAATGTACACACAGGATGCGTGGCCCAGCTCCGAGTTGTGCTGCAGGAGGAATGTGACGACATTCCACAGGCCACTATTGATCATCTTGTTACCTCTGTGTGCCGGAGATGTACCGCTTGACGTGATGCAGATGGTCGACACACTCAGTACTGCGAGCTGTGAACTTTGCCCACTGACCCCTGGTTGGTTTAGGCTGTGATAACTCATGAATTATGAACAAACTGTAATGATTGGTCTAAATCACAGGTATCAACTCAAGGCCTCTGGGCCAAATCCAGCCCACTGAATCATTTTATGTGGAATGAACACATTTATTTCTCTAGACAATCACCATGAAAGGTAATTGACCATCCATCCACTAGGTGGTGACAACTTATTTCAAGTAAACAGCTAGTGATTCACAACATAAAAAATGCAAGCTAGCTTGTCGCTGTTAGGCATTGTCAGAAAAGGAAGGTAAATGAAGGTAAGGAGGACAAATACCTAAACTAATCATTTTGTCATACAGATTTAATGGCTGCCCTTTTTGAATGGATGTTCAGTGATTATTTGACTGTCGATGACCTAGAAATTTAATGATGTGGGTCTGGGTGAAAATGAGTTTGATACCCTGGTCTAAATGCTCAAAAACGTGTAAAATACCTGTGTACATAAAAAAAACTAAAAATGTGAGGTTTTGGGCCATTTTGATGGGCTGTTAGGAGAAGTATTGGTGACAGTATTGGTGACCCATAAAGGTATGCCTGTGAAGGTCATGTTCTTGCAAAAAAAGAGACTGTAATAATCAATATTCCCGTTATTAACAGATTTACAGCCATTGGACACATAGTATACCCTGGAGTAGTTTTCATGAGCCTTACCCTGATAAAATTCATTAATTTGTTCATTTTCTGAACCGCTTAATCCTAATTAGGGTTGCGGGGAGGCTGGCACCCATCACAGCTGAGTCTTGACGAGGGCAGAGTACATCCTGGACAGCCCGCCAGGCCATCGCAGGGCTGAAACACGCTGACGGCTAGCAGCCTACTCTATTCAAAAGTCAGCAATGGTTCTTTTACATGCCTCCCACCACAGACAGTTAGAGACATGGCTGGCCTTTGATAACCCAGTTATCTGCACTGGGGGCCGTAATAAAATAAAATAACAGTAGCGTAGTGGTTAGTAGGTGAACTGGATGTTCCAATGTGAGTGTAAATGGTTGGGTGTGTGTTGGCCATGTGATGCTCTGGTGAGCCCCGCCTTTGCTGGGTGTCAGCTAAGATGGGCCGCAGTCTTTCCCGGGACCCTAATAGTGGGATTAAGGGGGTATTGCAAATGGGAGATTGAGTGTTTTATTTATCTGCAAGCTGCTCCCTGCTTATTTTCACTGATTAATTCCTATATTACACATTTTGATGCATACACAGTCAGGTAGAGTACAGTACACATACACACAAAACAAATGTGCCTAAAAAAGGTACTACAGTCCGGTAAGGCTCGTGAGTAATGTTCCTGCATTTAAATTCTTATTAATACTACGTAGAAAGGTACAACATCATACATAGTGATGGTACACTTAATTTTTTATTTATTCGTTTTTTTTTGCAAGGAACTGGCCAAGAATGCAACCACAGACTTGGCAGAGAAAGAAATAAACCAGTGGAAAAAAGAAGAAGGAGAGAAAGTGGCTATGTTTCTCGGCCAGAAGAGTTTAATGAACACATCTTCAATGAAAGGTACTTACTGTACCAGTAGAACTGGTGTAATATGGTGACTTTTTATTAACTTGCATCATTTGACTGTGATTGACTGTAATACCGTGTTTGTGAGTGGTATGTTTAGAAATTGCACTGTCCTGGAGAGGGTCATTAACAAACCAAGTGATTTGCTGTATCACTTTCTCAGACACCAGTTTTAGAAATTCATCAGACAATCACAGGGATAACATGGCTACCAGAAAAAGATGGTCAAAAGAACCCTCCAACACCATGCTGCAGGTCCTTGGGAATGCTGACATCATTTCCTCTGGTGACACCGCAACGACACAGGCTTCTGAATCCACAAAAGGTGCCGCAAACTACTCCTCTACTTTTGACACGTCTCACCTCTAAACCTCTATCTACCATTTATACCATTAACTCGTCCCTGTCCACCATGCCTTTTAGCTTTTAGTTTGGATTACTGAAACATATTTATTTTATACGAATTTTTGTTTTAATGTTTCTTTACTTTTTTTTTAAGACTTTAAACTACCCCGATGCCTTAGAGAACCTCTTGCAGTCCTGAATAATGAGCTGCTATTTGGTCAAACCACCGTACATATGCCCTGAAACAAAACATATTAAGGTGCTAGTTTCACACTGATGGATATCTACATGTTACTCACTAATATATTTGTTACTATAACTCCTAAGGTCAAATTAACGTGCATGTCATTATACTCAGATAATTTATATGGATCATTTAGGAAGAAAGATGAAAAGAGAATTATTAACTATGCATTGAAGGCAAGGTGGATGTCGTTAAATCGTCCCTGAGACAGAACACTGAGATTATCAGCGACATCCACCGAGTCTGAGGCACATATCAGTATATACTACACAAAAACATTAAAAGCATCTGAATCAAATGTTTTTTTTTGTTTTTTTTTTTGTTTTTAGTATATACTAATAAACCATGTGTTTAAATCACTGTATCAATGTATATTGCTGAGAGAATTCTGAATGATTTTTTTTCCATACAATGTTCTGTGTTGGATATCTAGTGGAGGGATTTATGGAAAGACAGAAATGGGAGAGAAGGCAATGGGACAAGGATCCACCCCAAAGACTTTTGAGCCTCTTGGAGAAAGCTCCTCTCAGCACAGCCTTCAAAACCTACATCATTCACAGACGCAGTATGTACACACAAGTTGTGGTGCAAATGAATGTGTGGTACAGCAATAACTAGTGGTGGGATAGGGTAATGTGTGAGTATGAGCCACACCCACAACTCAGGAACATGTGATTGTTCATCCATTCATTCATTCATTCATCTTCTTCCGTTCCGGGGTCGGGTCGCGGGGGCAGCAGCCTAAGCAGTGAGGTCCAGACGTCCCTCTCCCCAGCCACTTTTTCCAGCTCTTCCGGGGGGGGGACACCAAGGCGTTCCCAGACCAGCCAAGAAACATAGTACCTCCAGCGTGTTCTGGGTCAGCTCCGGGGTCTCTTCACGGTCGGACATGCCCGAAACACCACACCAGGGAGGTGTTTTGTGAGGCATTCTAATCAGATGCCCAAGCCACCTCAACTGGCTCCTCTCAACGCGAAGGAGCAGCGGTTCTACTCCGAGTTCCTCCCGAATGACAGAACTTCTCACCCTATCTCTAAGTGAGAGACCTGCCACCCTGCAAAGGAAGCTCATTTCAGCCGTATTCGCGATCTCGTTCTTTCGGTCACTACCCAAAACTCGTGACTATAGGTGAGTGTAGGAATGTAAATTGACTGGTAAATTGAGAGCTTTGCCTTCTGGCTCAGCTTCCTCTTCACCACAACGGGCCGGTACAAGCTCCGCTTTACAGCAGAGGCTGCACTGATCCGCCTGTCAATCTCCCGCTCCAACCTTCCCTCACTTGTGAACAAGACCCCGAGATACTTGAACTCCTCCAGTTTGCGCAGGACATCATTCCAGACTCAGAGGGTGCATTCTACCCTTTTCCGACTGAGAACCATGGCCTCGGACTTGGAGGTGCTGAATCTCATCCCAGTCGCTTCACACTCAGCTGCGAATCGCTCTAGTGAGAGAGTTCCTGGCTCGATGAAGCCAAAAGGATGATGTCAGTTGCAAAACATGGGACGTCTTGAATTGATGAGAGGAAAAACTGAACCACTCCTTAAAGTCTTCTCCAGCACATCCTGAACACGTTCAATAGGGTCAGTACTCTGGGGTGTCAATACATATATAAAAATGATTCCTCGTGCTCCCTGAGCCTCTCTTTCATTATTTGTGTCCTCATTTTATATCCGTGCCATCAGGGAAGAAAAAGTCCATTGATGTGATAACCTGTTCATTCAGTACATTCAGATCATCAGCTGATTTTATTTTATTGCCACATTAATGTTGCTGAGCCTTGACCGGACCAACTGGAGCAACAATGACATGGAGATTACATGCTGAGATCAAGGCTAAAGACTTTTCAAGGAAATATTAGAGTGTGCAACTTTTTGCCTGGCATAGAGTGTGTGTATGTGTGCGTGTGTTTTTGTGTGTACATACATACATACATACATACATGCATGCATACATACATACATACATACATACACTGTGTGTGTGTGTGTGTGTGTGTGTGTGTGTGTGTGTGTGTGTGTTTAATTTTTCATTCTTTTCTTTATCTCTGGCTTAGATGTTCTGAAAATGTTTTGTTTAAATGTTAAAACATTTTTTATTAAACAGCATGACAATGCTGGCACTTAATCCCTCAACTCTGATAACTAACTCCGACCCTTATGAGCAGTTAGACTGACAGACAGACAGAGAGACAGACAGACAGACAAGTAGACAGATAGATAGAGAGATCATCTGAAGTTAAAGTTATTTAGTAATTCAGTGATTATTTTTGGTTGAATTTCATGTTTTTAATAAAATATTTTCTCTTTTTTCATGGATTTAAAATTCACTATGACATCAGTAACATTTATACGTTTATATGCATGAATAGATTCTGCAAACACGACGAAAAGGGTTAAGGTTCTTCCTCTTCACCCATTAATGGCTCTCTGGCTCCCAAAATCACAACCTTCCGGTCACTAGTACTGAATATTACATACAGAGTTTCCACTGCTATATTAAATGCAGAACAGAATAAAAATAAAAATTGGAAAGCATCCAGGCTGAATTAGTTCCAGATAGAAATAAAGAAGTATTGGAGTATAAAACAAAGCAAATTTACTCAGAGAGCGACGCCTGAATGCTTGCACACATCGATTACCGAATCTGAATAGTTCAATAGTACCTTTATATTTTTACATTATTTTTCTAAGGGAAATCTTTAAAAGAGAGAACTGTAATCTCCAAAATCATTCTTCAAGGTCAGTCATCAGTGCTGCACTATTCTCTTGACAATTCATGTCCCAGTCATCAGATGGCAATCTATTCACCGATCATACTTCCATTTTCCCATCCTCCTTATCCTGAATATAAACAAGCTTGGCACACTTGTGTAACTCATGAGAACAGATTGATAAAAGGAACACACCACACACACACACACACACACACACACACACACAGTCCTTTTACGTGAAAAATGTAAAAGATTTATGCCTCTGTCAGAATATGATGGAATGCAGGACTGACTCATTGCACTCCTGTCCTCCAGAGTCCTTTCTTAGTTACTTTACAAAATGTGGCCACCTTTTATATTACAGACCGTTAATATCCAGCATTCTGGTTTCTTTAAAAAAAATGCATTTAGGCCAATAAACACAGTGCTCTATTTCCCACTGAATCTCAAGGGGACCAATTGTCAAGCATGATACATAATGTACAAGTGAAAAGAATAAGGTGAATATAACACCTGCAGTAAACCTGCTCTTCAATACAGAAGCCCTGAACTGCAAGCAACAAGAAAAGATTCTGAAGTGCTGTGTGATTATTTTGATTAATGTAGCTCATATTTTGACCTAATACTTACATTTATGTTGGCTTCATTTCCACTTTGATTTGAGGGGGGGGGGGTAAAAAAAACGGGGAAAACATGCAAACTCCACACAGCAACTCCCTTGCCAAGCCCAGGAATAAAATCCAGGACCGTGTAGCTGTGAGGCGGATGTACTAACCGCTATGTTCAGAGGTGTTTCTGTGTGAAGTTTGCATGTTCCCCTCGAGTTTCATCCACACAGGCTTCCTCCCATAGTCCCACAACATGCACAGAAGGCTGTTCCAAATTGCCCCTAGGAGGGAGTGTGAATGTGAGTGGTTGCATGTGTGTTGGTCCTGCGATCGCCTGGTGAGCTGTTCAGGGTGTACCCCGCCCTTGCCCAGAGTCCACCGAGATGGGTGCCAGCCTCCCCATGACCCTAATTAGTATTTAGGAGCTTAGAAATGAATTAATTCATCAGTTCAAGGGAGATACATTGAGTAGCGCTGGTGCATCACAGCTCCAGAGTCCACGAAGAGGTTAGCAGATGTTTCCAATATTTATTGCAGGGTTTTTTTGAGGACTCTGGTTTCTTCTGCTTACAAAAAAAAAGAAGACAGGTGGATGGCTACATTAGATCACTCCTAGGTTAGATGAATAGGACAATCTGTTCTAATGTGTTCTTTTGAATAAGGAATGACTCTCATGTAGAGTTTAAATCGAAGTATTAAGAGTCCCTTCAGAGCAACAACTGAAGTACCCTTAATGAATTTAAACTTGTCAGGCTCCACCATTAATCATATTTTAATCATGATAATCATTTTGGCTTCTTTCCTCAATGAATTAAGAACAATCGACTGAGATATTGATAGGCCGAACTAATGTTTTCTGATGGGCTATCGATTTTAATCACATCTAGTGCATTTAATCACAAGTTCCCTATTCATGTTTTAAATGTATGACCAATCAGAGAGAACTGACATGCTTCTAAATTCAGACACTTTCACATTTTCCAGCCTCAGTCAAGTGCAAAGGTTTGAATTTTAAGAAGAGTCAGTGATTTATACCAAGAAGACATTTAGTATCTCAGGGTTTTACAAATGTTCCTGCAGTAAATGGAAGTGATGTATGATGTTCTCAAAAATGACCTTCTCTGCCAGATTCCCTGACAAGTTCTGGCCTATTTTTTTTGTCATGCATGCATCTGTGTTCTAACTCGGCCACATTCCAAATACTATCTCTTCTGTTCAAGTCTGCAGACCAAGGATATCTATATTTCAAGACTTTTTCCCACCAACTTTTTAGAACATCAGCCCTTGAGTGTACACGATGAAACTAGATGTTGTTCAATCTGATGTCCTGATCTAGTGATCAGTATATTTTGATTTATGTTATATTTGAAGGAATACAGGTTAATAATGTTTAAAATAGGGTGACACGGTGGGGTAGGGGTTAGCACATCCGACTCACAGCAAGGTAAAACAATTTGCTATTTTATCTGTTATCATATAACTGTGGACCTTTTTTCTGAGGCATGCAGCATTTATTCTCTCTCTCTCTCTCTCTCTCTCTC
>JBCNYG010000014.1:8583255-8601629 GCA_039654305.1 Porochilus rendahli | reverse complement strand
ACATGCACAGTAGGCTAATTGGCTGTTCCAAATCACCCCTAGGTGTGAGTGTGAGTGCGAATGGTTGTGTGATTGATTGCCCTGCGATGGCCTAGCGAGCTGTCCAGGGTGTACCCCGCCCTCTCCCAGAGTCGGCTGAGATGGGTGCCAGCCTCTCTGCGACCCTAATTAGGAACAGGAATAGGGTTTGGAAAATGAATGAATGAATGAATTCTAGAATTGACCTAATTACATTTACATTGACCCAATCATTGAATTCCTTTAAACCATAATGCCACTGCACATGTTTTCATATCGCAGCACAATGTAAAGTACTTGTATGTGTGCGAGCAACACCAGTCCAGTATTAAATATTGATGAGAATGTAAGTCTACGACAGTTTGTGATTCAGCATTTGCAAAATACAGTGTAATATCCTTAAACATATTTCTGAAGTATTTTTATGGGAATAAAATGCATCAATCGTCTTATAGTTTTAAACCTAAAGTATCTGTATTCCACGCATATCAAAACAGATATCTTTCACATTATGGCTATTTTCATAGTTCTGCACAAATCTCTCTTCTGTTAACTCTCATTAGTGCCTTATTAACAAATACGCCTATTTAGGTCAAATGTTCAGACAATTACTACATTTAAAAGAACAAAGCGTTTAGTCATGAAAAGGATTTAATCAGGCTCAAACAGCCTAAAGATTTACTGTCTTTTTGCAGGGCGTTTAAAATATCTCTATCATTTTGAATAATATTAAACTAGTTAGAATGTGTAAACCTAAACTTACTAAGTTCACTCACTTGCTTAACCGATTAATCCTACTACGATCGTGGGGAGACTGGTGCCTATCTCAGCCGACGGAGAGCACAGGCGGGGTTCACACTGAATAGCTTGCCAGACCATTGCAGGGCAACACACACACACACACACACACACACCTGGGGGCAATTTGGAACAGCCAGTTAGCCTAATATGAATGTCTTTGGACTGTGGAAAAGGAACTCGAGTATCTGGAGGAAACTCACGCAAGCACATTTAAATTAAATATAGAGAATATTTTAATACATTTACAGCTGGGAGAGTTGTGACTTTTAAACATACATCGGACAAAAATCTGCCCATCCTTTATTCAGGTTATTCATATAACTAGATTATTCACAATGCATGTTAGTAATGACTGAATTCAGTATGCATATGCAGCATTTACTTGGCCTTTATTTTCATCAGAGTATTTTGCATGTATGATCTACTACCTGCACTCTCTGATTTACAGGGTTTGAACTCTGTAAGCCAAGGTTCATCAGACATTTCAATTTCACAGCTGTTGTCATTTAGGACATTTTTGTGTTTAAAAGAGCAAAGAAAAGACCTTTTCCGTAAATGCCGAAAGATCTTCAGAGTTTGCAGTTTGCCAATAATATTTCTATTATCTCACGCACCTTTATATAGCTGACTCACAAATGAACTGTGAAAGTAAAAATGGACACTGAAGTAGAAAATGTTACCATTTTAATGTTTTAAAGTCTGGCATTGTTCCAGAGGCAAGGGTAGACGAACACATTTATCTTCAGAGAATTCCCTGCCTTTTGTACATGAATTATGTATTTATAAATGGTTAATTAATCATTACGAGATATGATGAATATGAGAAATCATTAAAAAAAAGTGCTAGTAAAAACCTTGATCAGCAGATGAAGGTAGAGATTTCTTATGAGACTTGTATCAGATATGAATATATCAATGTGAACACCAAAAACATCTTTAATGGCTTCGCCAGACATTCAAAAATACCAAATGGCTTTAAGTTCAAAGCTACATTTGGCTTAGAGATGCTAGGCTTATATCAAAATTATATTTATTCCATCCATTCAAAGGACGGTATATTTCTGGATTAACACTTGACATTTATAATATGGATGATTGTCAAGCATAATCATTCATTTACTGTAAATAAAAAAATGTATATACCTTATAAAAACTTGGCAATGGACATTTACAGGAATTTTATCCGACATGTGTACAATTTACAGTGTGTCCTAACCATGTACATACATCACAAGAAGTCCAGTATTCTTAACCCATGAATATGATTTTGCAATCCTTTAATTACTATATTCCCATGTACACAGAAAGAGTTATGTACAAAAAAAAGGACAAAAGGCAGAGACAAAGACAGGTATGGATTAAAACTGGCCCTCTGTTTTCTGACTTTTAAATTAAATAATCGAGTCAGGCAGACTCAGTGTTCAGGTGTTAACAAAATCAAAGTAGATCTTTAGGTCTCTCCGAATTCTTTCTGACTTTGAAGAAACAATCCCCATAAGACTGAGATGTGTATTTGGAAAAGGCCTTAGTTTAGCTATTGTTTCTTCCATCAATTCCACAAAGGAAACAAAGACAACTTTTCTCTTCCATCACAAGGCAAATCTCTTGCCAGGAATATTGTTCACATGAACTCAAGAGTTGACTGTTACATCATTTTCATTCTGATCTTATGGGTTTCCTCAGTTGGACTGGTCTGCCCCTCTGCTCTACGTGGCACATACTCTATTTCGATGTTTGGCTTGGCGTTACCTTTCCCTCGACTCCAAAGAAAGAGGAGTACGAGACAAAACAAAACCACTCCAAGGAATGAAATAAATCCCATAGTAGTAGCAATGATAAGAGTCTTCATATCAAATGGAAATGGGACTGATCTACCAGTCTCGTTGGCACCACTTTCATTGGGCTGGTTAGAAATGAAAGCAAATGTCTTATTAGGCTGATGTGGCCAGTTGGGTGAATAACTATGAACATGTAAATGAGCAAGCCTGGTGTCATTGCCCCCTGCATTGGTCGCAATACATGTATATGTGCCATTGTCTTGTATTTGGGCATATCGTACTTCGAGTGTGCCATCCAAGGACACTGACAAACGTCCAACACTTTTTGTAGTGATGAACTGCTTCCGTGGAGACTGCCACATGATCACAGGGATTGGGTCCCCGTCTGCTTGGCATGCAAAATTTACTGTGGTCCCTTCATCCACAAACCTCTGAAGGGGTTTATGGTCCCGGATCTTAGATTTCTGGCAAGTAAAATAATTAGCAGGGAGAATATCTGGAAAATCTTTAAACTCTTTCCCTTGCACATACTCAGGGACAGCGCAAGACGGCTGCTGTTTGTTGAAATTGAGCCTCCAGCGCCGGCGGAATACCCATAATAAGCGGCAGTCACATGCCAAGGGGTTATCATATAGAGCCAGGGTTTCGAGATTACCAACTGAGTGAAAGGCAGACTCTTCTAAAGTGCTCAAGCTATTGCTGGAAATGTTGAGAACCTTCAGGTAGTTCAGTCCTCTGAAAGAGTAAGGCTCAATAGTGACCAATCGACCCCCTACCAAGTCAAATACCTGCAGCCTCATCAAGTTGTGCAGTTTGTTGCCCTCCACAGCCTCTATGGGATTGAATGAAAAGTTGAGAGAGCGAAGGTACACAAGGTGCTGGATGGCCACATATGGGATGGCAGTAAGGTTGCAGTGTGTAACACTCAGTGTGGTAATGTTGAGTCCGT
This sequence comes from Porochilus rendahli, assembly GCA_039654305.1. Taxonomy (NCBI): domain Eukaryota; kingdom Metazoa; phylum Chordata; class Actinopteri; order Siluriformes; family Plotosidae; genus Porochilus; species Porochilus rendahli. Next base: position 8,598,083 of record JBCNYG010000014.1, on the reverse strand, counting down.
GGAGAGACTTATCAGTCAAGGCTTCAAGAAAGGGCCAATTTGTTATCTCTAGCATTTTCAGCCGGTAGAGTCTCCTGAAGGAAAAATCCCTAATAAGGTTCACATTAAAATGCCACAACTTGAGTACCAACAGGTTATGAAGATGGCTGAAGGCCTCTGTGGGAACAGAGGTCATGTTGCACCTCTCCATGATGAGCTGCTCTAAACTACCAAGTCCATGAAAGGCTCTATGAGAGATGAAGACCAGCTCACTATCTCCCACTTGAAGTTCTTTTAGATTGTAGAGGTCCTGAAACATATAATCCAACAAGATAACTATTTTATTCTCAGTTATATCCAGTCTGGTGAGGTTACTCAAACCAGTAAATACACCCAGCTGAATAAGCTTCAGTTTGTTGTTGCGCAGTCCTAACGTCCGTAATCCAAAGAGATTACTGAATGCACCTGGCTCAATGACTGAGATGACATTCTCATTAAGCTGCAGTTCCTCCAGATGGGGATAGTTGATGAACTCCTCTGGGTTGATGGCTTTCAGGCGGTTTTTGCTCAGGTCCAACAGTCGTGTCTCAATCGGGATTCCCTCAGGAAGGGCAACCAGCTTTCTGCGGTGGCATAGGACAGAGCGCTCCTGAGCATTGCACTCACATCGGGATGGGCATCCTGTGGTGGAACCTGACAGCACAGTGCCTAGCATCAAGATGAGAATGGGCTGCCAGCATGCCACCAGGTAGCTGTGCCCACTCACCACGCCAGCCACCATTCTGCTGGTTACCTGCTGAAACAGAAGCCAGAGAGTCTATGTCACTCATTGAAGGTGTGAACTTGCAGATATTTTCTGAAGCCATACTTTAACATAAGAACAATCAGAGCACAAAAGGTCAAAGAGAAGCAAATTACAACATTCTTCCTAAAAGCTGCAGTTGAGCTCATAGTCTTGCTAATAATCAACTCTCATTACACAGATTGTGCATAAACACCACAGATGCCTTTTAATTAATGGTCCACTGAAATGAAGAATTAAGAAGTACCATTAGTTTAACTTTCCTCGATTGTGACTGTTAAATGAATTACAGCAGGCAGCCATTTTTATTCTATCAGTAGCTAAATATAAGTCAAGCAGAAAAAAATGTGTCATACTATTTAATGATTATACATTATTATAATTATATTTTAGAATGATGGATCACAGCGTACCATCCACTACAGCCTCCAGAAATCACAATAGAACATTGCTAACTGGTTTTTAAATCTAAAATATTCTTTAGTGCAACACTGAAAGAAAAAAAAAGTACTGTGTGGAGAAATATTGCGAGTCAGGAGTTATTAAATCCTGTGTGACTTTCACTCAGGGGTGTTTTAACTTGCAAAAGCCTTCAAGCTCTACTTCCCAAAATTGATCACACAATCCTCTGCTTACTTCTTACAGCTCTGCGGTTTAATAAAATAAAGATTATGCCTCAGTGCTGGTGACATTAGTTTAATATTTAAATCAACACAGATACATACTTACAACATACTGAGACAGTCAAGAGGACTATCAACTATTCATTTAAGCTAATGTGGTTTTCATAATGTTTATTGTTTCAGCATTTTAAGGCTAGATCTGCAGTCTAAATGATAAAGACTTTGCCTGTGCTGTATTTATAGATGTGGTCTATAGTATTGACATTGTCGTGCCTCAGCAGTCTAACAGCCTTGCTTTGTTACTGGTAAAGCCTAAATTTGCAACGCAGGGAGAACTATTTATAAAATTGTGATCTCACGCAGTAAGTGCGCATAAATTAATATAATAAACAAGCACAAAGCAATTGCAAGACTGTGTCGCTTTATTCATAATTATTATTGGTTTGGTATTTGGTATGTGTTTTGGATCATGACAATTCATATTAAATTCGTGTAATGAAATGATTTATGTCTATCATAAATAATCTCATGAGACAGTTTACAATTTGCTGTTATACTAATCAGTGATAAAGTGGTGTGTTGTATTTCCACCTTGATATTTCTCTATATTTTCTCCTTTATTAAAGAGAAACATTAGTTTTCATGTTTTCATAGCTATATAAAAAATTTAAATAGCCTCCATAAAGCATGACTCTTTTTTAATAATTTCTTATGTTACAACAGCTACATAATAATAATAATAATAATAATAATAATAACAATAATAATAATTATCACAATAAGCCTGGTATGGCTTATGGAACAATATGGCCTGGTGGTAGGGTGCTGGCTGACTGATCCAAAGGTGGGGGGTTCAAGCCCCACTATTACCCAGTTGTCATTGTCTGTGGTGAGACACAGGCCACTGGGTAGTCGTCAGTGTGTTTGTGCTGTGTGATGGCTTGGCAAGCTGTCCAGGGTTTACTCTGCCCTCGTCCAGAGTCGGCTGAGATGGGCATCAGCCTCCCTGTGACCCTAATTAGGATTAAGGGGTTCAGAAAATGAATGAATGAATAACACTGACCGACAAGATTCAAGAATTCAACTGTGCGTGGAGTAAATGCAGTACGTTAACCCTACATTGACGGAATGACTCATGTGCTGTGTGTTAATGTGCTGTGGCATGACTGCTACCTGATTAGTACCTTTTGCAAATAAGGTGCACTGCAAAATTATATTTATATTTTTATGCAAACGTACTACATCATACAAGAAAATATTACATTTGTTAATGCTGTATACGATATATGGAGTTCTGTACTAAGTGATGTTTGGGAGAAGGAACACATCTACCTTCTTTTTGATTACCTTGCCACAAATTCCCATCTCTCTTACTTTCCTCCACACCTACCTCCTTCATGTCTCCTCCCTACTGCTGAACAGCTTCTACCCTGGAGGCTTCAGGAGGCATTTGGGAGGGGGTGATGGATGTGCTGCCTATCTTGTGCAATGAACACCAACCCAGAACTCTAGCCTACAAATGCATATTATTTACAACAGAAATCCTTATCCATACCCATGATGACTGATTAAGCTATGTATTATTTAAGCTGTGAATACTTAATAGATGCTGAAGTGAAGATCCACTCTCATCACCATCTCTCTCTTACTGAACTATTTCACACACACTCACTCTCACTCTCTGACTCATTTGATAAACGGTTTAATCCAATTAGGATTGTGTGGAGGCTGAAGCCTATGTCATCTGAAACTGGGGGAGGGCAGGGTACACCCAGAACAGTTCACCAGACCATCGCAGGGGCTCACACCCAGGACTTTCTTGCTGTGAGGTGGACATTCTAGCTACTATGCTACCAAGCCACCCTTATTTCTCTCAGTTTAAATTAATTATTGCATGTATTATACATGCTCTGTCTCGAATAACTAAGCACTGTTTACACATCCCACTCCCTCAAGCTCAAACATTTATAATGATGCAGCTATAAAGTTATGAAGGTTAGTCTAGGCTGGTCAGTGTGTGGGCAAATATCTCAGTAAAAGTGAACCTCAAATTAAAATTGAGCCTGTATCCACCTACTGCAGCAATCAAGAATGTGGCAAATTACAGAGCTGTTCAGCAGTACGTGGACAGCTGCTGCCCATTTCTCGTTTTTAAATATATAGGGAAAATACAATGACAGACAGACATATGAATTAATATAAATGTCTCAAAGCCTCTATCCATGTAATTAGGTGTGTGGTAGGCTTTTTTTTAATGACCGAAATTATAACAAGCATAGTAAAATACCACTGTGGCAATTGTAATGACTCCAAGATGTGCTACGTGTTCTGATTCCATTGACACCTGATAGAAAGTTGATAGAAACATGAAAATACTGAACAGTGTTAATCAGCAGCGCTGAACGATTCAGATGAGCTGTGAGAATAAAAAAAAGCAAAAAGCCTACATGCAGCCATCTGTTTATTGCAGCATCACTGCAGAGACACTGAAGACGGCTCCATCTGCAAATGTTTCCAGGTGTGTTTCGAGAGCAGTGTGAACTGCTCCAGCGTCAGTGTGAAATCGAGTAAATAGCTCCGAAAGAATCTACTGTTCATTAGTGCTCCTTAGTTAGGTTCAAAGAGCTGTAGTAGCCCATAGCAGTTGAAACTCATAATTCTGCTGTGTGTGATCGGCATGCATCTCACCATCCTGTAGGGACTGACTCAGCCTGCATGCATGAGTTGCAGCATTGATTAAATGACTAAAATGGCAGCCATAGCGGATGGGGTGGTGGTGGTGGGAAGGGGTGGGGGTGTTGCATGGTGGGTGGGTGTGTTTAGGGTGAAGGTCAGGAAGTAAATGGACCCACCATAAACATGGTGTTTTAATCAAGCTGTATTTACTCCTCATCTAATCCAGCTCAGAACATCCTGTCCAAAGCCAAACCAGAAAAGCGGCAAGGATATTTTTGATTAACCTGCTCTACTGATTGATTATATGATCTACAGCCTAAATAACTCAAACCCCTCTCCTTCTAACATTAATTACAGACCCTATATCTAACAAGCTAAAGACATTTAACATTTTATGTCTTCTGTGGAAATTCCAATGTGTGTTTACTTTATTTAAATGAATTCTTGAACACAGAGATGTCAGAAGAATATTGTAAATTACACGGTGTAATGTCCCTTTAGTGCAAAAGAAAAATTCCTTAATTAAAAGGGCCTGTGGTTTCCAAAAATCTATGTTTCTGCTTTAGTTTTATTGTTATAGTCTCACATAATCCCTGCTGAAAATGAGCGCTGAAATGTGTACCTGATTTAGCTCTGATAGGAAGCTAATTGTAAAAGTAGTGCTGTTTGACTCCTTAGCAATAGAAATACTATTGAAATACACCACTGTGTTTCTCCCACAGACAAGCAGTAGTTCTGCTATGCAGAATCTAGCCTGACTAAATCATCTCAAGTCTCAATTTTCTGAAGAAACATTTAAAATGTAAGGCAGTGAAAATGTATTAATGATGATTTTTGCCTCAGTGGTCAATTGATAACAGTTGAAAAGTCCATTACTCAACTCAATGGATTTATTATCCAATTAAAAGATTAAATCATTGCTCAGGAACACTCATTCTGTTAAGATACAAATCAAAGTGTAATCTGGGATCCATGAATTATGCATGAAGATTAGTAAACACCGCTTCATTCTGTTTCAGGGGCAAAATATTTAAATCACTTAAAAAGACAGTACTTCCTATTATCATGAAGTTATCAGGGTTTGAAATTTCATTTGAGCTCGCAAAGCACTTTCAAAAAGAATTTCTTTCTCTGAATATCTACTGCTTCATCTTAAATGATGTTGTTCGTTCACCCCTCTGTATTTATTCTGAGTCTTACTGTATCCATAACTGAGGGAGGGTGTAGCTCATTGCTATTCATATAAATGAAATAAAAACTATTTATAACACGGGCTAAAATCTTAGTCATAGATTTGTGACATAAAATCACAAATTATGATTTCATATAGTTGAGGAATAACATGACAAGGCATGATTTAATAGCTAAACAATTAACTTGTGTTTTATTCCTCTTGTACCATAGCACTGCTATATCCGCCTCGCAGCAAGAAGGTTCTGGACTCCTGTACCTGGTGAGGGTGTTTGTGTGTAAAGTTTGCATGTTCTCCCTCTGCATGCATGGGATTTCCCCAGGTACTCTGGTTTCCTCCCACAATTAAAAGGCATGCACATTTAGGCTCATAGGCTGTTGCAAATTACGTCTAGGTGTGAGTGTGGGTTAAATGGTTGTGTGAGTGTGTTTAGGGTGTATCCCACCCTTTGCCCAGAGTTAGCTGAGATAGGATCCATCTTCCTCGTAGCATAAATCAGATTATAAAATGAATGAGCCATAATTTGAGCTATTTATGGTTACATTTATTGTTGTTGAATATCTGTAAAATAAGTTCGTTATCACTTACGTATTAGCAGCTATAAAGTGTCATTATCACACCACCCTCTTTTTTTCTCTTCCTCTCGAAATAAATAATAATTAAAAATGAACAAGGCCAGAATAGTGGCATAATGTTCAGCATACCCGCCCCACTTCTAGAAGGTCCTGGGTTCAAGTCCTGGGTTTTGGTGATTATTTTGTGGTGTTTGTGTGTCCTCCCCGTGCTTGCACGTCTTTACTCCAGGTACTTCAATTACGTCCCACAGTCCAAAAACATGCACATTAGGCTAACTGGCTGTTCCAAATTGCCTCTAGGTGAGAGGGTGATTGTGAATGGCCATGTGTGTGGTGGCCTGAAAGCTTGCTCACTGTTACAAACTAACATATAGTTAAAAACTTCATTTCTTAGAAGACATCATGGCCTATGTGTCTGGCCAGCAAAAGATACAACACCAAATTCTGCGCATTGTTAGATTTACATTCACCCGATTTCTTGTCTTACTCTTTGGGAGCAATCATCACTCAACATAATATCTGACCCTCCATCACTACAGAAGTTAGAAGGTGCACCTATGAGATACATTGTGAGCATGGCTTATTTAAAAATCCATATGCATTTACAATCTGTATTTTTATTTTTCAAATTACTGTAAAGCATGGACTTACGGATAATGCAGATAAACCTTTCTCTTGACTGACAGTTTATACACTTGCCTTTCGTTTCTGCCTAGAAATTATCAAAGAACACATTTGTCCTTGATAAAGATACCCCAGTAATTAAGTGCAATTTTATATCTGATCATTTCTAAAGGAAAGATCTCTCAATCAACCATAATCATTCTTGTTTTTTTTTTTTGTTTATCTTTTTTGTCTGTTTGTTTTTTTATTTGCTCATTTCGCCATGTATCTGAAAGCCTCGCAACTTCTGACTGGTTAAGCAGTGAAGGGTTATTGGGCATTGTGAAGTATTTACTCAGCTCTGTTATTCATCTGATGTCCCAAGCCTTTGTTCTGTGTTCATGTTCATGGTTTTTGATCTGATTTGTTTCTCTGGCTTTATGATTTTGTTTTTGCCTTAAAAATCATGGTTGTCCATCCACTGACCTGTCCCTGTCTTTGACAGTGGTTGTACTGTTGTTGCACAAACACCAACCTTCTTGTATGTATTTTCTTTTAAAATAACACTTTATAAATAAATTATTTAATATATAGATTTAGGCACGACCAAAAAACTGGGCTACTGATAGAGGCCTTATGGATACAATTTCCTCTAATGAGCTGATTTCCACTTTCATTTGCATCTTGTTAGTTAAGGTATGCATTTAACGAGTTCATGTTCTGTCTAACTTCAGATTTTGGCAATAGCTTGACAAGCATTTATTTACAAGTCTGTCAGCCTAGCTGAGTCAGACTGTGTGTTTTGTATTCTGTTCAAGTGAGTGGTAGAGTATGAATCTCTATTTTTTTGTGTGTTTTTTTGTGTGTTTTTGAGTTTGTGTGTGTTTAATTGCTGCCCATCATCATCATGCACGTCAGCGATATATAACAGACAATCAGCATCAACTCAGCGACACGGATGCCTTATTGAGTTTCCAGCAGTGGGCACACGCAGACATCGAACGGACTCAGGACAACCATCCAAGCCCTATTACATGATTATGGTGCTTGTAGTAGATTCCATGTGCTATAGTCTCAGTAAACTGTTGCTATAGAAATGACAATGTATTAGAACAAGTACAATAATATAAATAGCTCTAATGTCAGAAGTGTGCTGTTAAGGAAAATAAACCATAGCACTGTATTACTATATCATGGTGCCCATCTGGTATATCTGTGAAAAACCAAATTATGAATCTTATCACATGCCAGGCTTTAAAAGGACAACCTGTAAATTGTACAATAAACCAATTTTCTATGCTTTCACACAAAATATCTCAGCTGGGGCTGTATAAATTGTGGCAGCTCTGAAACTGAGGCTTCAGACATTCAGGTCTATCTCTAAAGCAAGCCGAGCCTTTCAGTAAAGTTATAAAAAAAAATCCTATTTTTAGGCTTTGCATGGAACAGTGACCTAAAGAGTGTGAATGTTTTGAAGCAGAACATCCTAAAATATTTAATTACGTTTTCAAAAGACAAAGATGTATTTTTTTTTAGCTGGCTTTTGTTCTTTAGCGTGTCTGGGTGAAGAATTAGGACATAGCTTAGCATCAGCTTAACAGCCTTGCTTTTGTTCTACTTGGGTGTGAACTGGTAACTTTAGTCAGAAACAGAATTCCATTTTGATTGTATTTCCATCTGCAATATGAAGCCATAGCCACTCAAGTCTGCACAGTAGCTACAGGCAAGGAAAGGGCCATCAGTGGCTATCACAGGTTTATTTTAACACAGAATTCCTCTGAGAAAAAGCCTCCACTGTTCTGTATTCTCACATAGAATACCCTATATTTCTGAAACAATACACCAGCCTTAGCACACATTACATTACAACCTTGTAATGTATAACAATTAAAGCCCTCACGCTCATTTGGATGCACACAACTGGCATAATCACGCGTGTCAAAAGCCAGATGACCTGTCAAGGTCAATCAAGACTGACCAACCACAGTGACAGGGTTATTATTGTGATGTCCTTACTTGAGACTTTGCAAGCTCACACTTCAATTATCTGTTGATTGCAAGAGCAAAACACAGAGAGAGGCAGAGAGGTTTCCTCTCAACGTGTCCATCTGCTCTTGGGCTCTTTCCTGGATAATGGAAAAATAGATTTTTTTAGATTACTGCATCTTCACAACACTCAAGAAGTCAGGAAGTTCATAAGTATGCTTCTTTAGAGACGTGTCCTCTTCCTCTCCATTCGTCACATTCACGACCATCAGTCAACCCAGACAAAGAAATCAATTCCATCTCCAATACAGCGGAACTGCTTTATTTATCCATTTAAGCCTGAGAGCTTTCCCATCCTAAGCATGGAAATGAGTAATGTGTTAAGCTTACAACGCTAGATAAGTATGATCATTTAACTAGAAATGATTTCTTGTATACATGCTCTGTATCATGAACAACACAAATCCAACAAACAGCACAGCCCTCTCTCTTATCCGACATAAAGGACACATATATCTGACCACATTGATTTTATCTTTTTATATTCCACTGCTAATGACCAATCTAAAGATATCCTGTTATTTCTCCTGGTGTACAGTTGTAATCCAAACCAATAGCTTGTCTCTCATTCACTCACCATTCTTCCTAGTGATAACCTTGGAAAGGAGCATAAAATATCACAGTGGTCCATTTCTTCAGCCTCTTCAGTTACACTGGCAGTTTTATAACCTTGTCTATAAAGCCCTACTGGACCAAGAAAGACAAATAAACTATGAAGAAGTGTGACCCACATGCATATTCTATTAAGGCTGTTGGAAGAAATATGGCAACTTAGGGTGACATGAAAAATGAAATGATGGTCGTACTACTATGCATCCAATTACTGTAAAAGTAATTTTGGTCGGTGTGAAGTGCTACATTAATGGAAACACTATGCTGTGTTAGCAGTGAAGACACCACTCTCAGGCACATTACCAGTATATATTTACTGTATGCACAGTACACACATACTGACCACCATATTAGAAATCCCTCTGTAATTTTACTTGTATGTTCATGCAATTATCCAATCAGCCTGCAAGACAATATAGCCAGAGGCGAATGGTCAGGCTGATTGAAGGGACAGAAAGACTACAGTAAGTAGTAACACATCAAACCATGGCTTAGTCAACCATAGCACACACTTACCAGAGCGAAGTACCTACACAGACTTTTCTAGGTCCAGTAGAAATCACCACCACACACCCACTGGAGGGAAGGCCTCATCCATATATGGTAAAGGACTCTGGCGCACTTTCGATTTGGCCTTATAGGGAAACACTCATTAAGCTAATTAAAAATATTGCCGATGTAGACGCTTTAAGGCACTCGAATTTCAGAAAACACGTGAGGTATCCTTTCCTTTTAATTAATTGGATCGACAAAATTCTTTTAATTTTGCAACTAGTTTCCTTTAATACTCTTCTTTATATACTTCTCTGGCAAATTTGCACGAAAATGTGTAGACTAAAGTATGATAACTGACATGGAAATCAATATTAGCTATCGATTCCATCCCATGCTAACCTTTCTCATAAGTTTAATAACACACACACCCCTCTCTCTCACTTAGTCATTTGCTTAGGAGTCTGAAGACTATCCTCTGACATGGGGCAAAGGCAGGGTACACCCTGACCAGCTCGCCAGGCCATCACAGGACTGCACACACAACCATTCACACTCACACCTACAGGCAATTTGGAACAGCAAATTAGCCTAAGTTTTTGGACTGTGGGGGGAAACCACTGAAAACACAAAAGAAACTCACACAAGCTCGGGGAGAACATGCAAACCACACAGATACGTTCAAGCTTGGGAATCAAACCCAGGACCTTCTTGGTGTGAGGCAGACATGCTAACCTCTACGATACCGAGCTGCCCAGATTACTAACAGTACAGTGTTTTGCTGATGCTGACATATATGATTTAGACTGAATAAATAATATGACACAGCAAATAATTACAGTTATGTTTATTTAAAACATAGTGTTCATCCCAAAAAATCACACTGTTATTCCATAGCCCAGTATGATGTTTAAATACATTATTAGAGTTTATAGGCTGGTACAGATATACAGTATGTTTTAAACACGCATATTATTTGCTCAGTGGTGTCAACTTACAAATAATGTCATTTATTGAATGAATCATGAATCTTTGCAGTTCAATACTTTCACCAATCATTATTTCCACCGATTAATCCAGTTTAAATACATAAACAGTCTACCACAAATTAAGGCTTATTAGTTATTTGGAAGCCCTGAAAAAATAAGCTTTTTTTTTTTTTTTCTTTTTTGTCCAATTATAGAGGAAGTCAGTCTTGGGGTTTGTATCATGCCGAACAGTCTTGGGACTGAAGTAATGACTAATTGCTGTTTGAAAAAGATATGACTCAGCACTGGTCCCATTCTGAAGCAGTTTATAATGCTATGAGTCTCACTGAAATCTACTCTATGTGAAGACTATAGAGGCTATAGAATATAATGTTAGAGTAATGAGATCTAATGGCTCCTCCTGGCCAAAAGGGAAGTATACCTTTTTCCCTCCTTCCATTAACCTTATTCATAACGCCTTGCTCTGTTTCTATCAGCTTGGAACACATTGCAGAGAACTAATAAAAAGTGTGCATAGTACTCAGTTTTACAGAGCCACGAAGCCTAAATATTTACACGATCCACTTAACTGATTATAAATGGCCACTTATCAGTAAATGGTGCTGGTGACACTGTTATTCAAATTTTTGTATCCTCATGTGGCCCTCATTTACTTTTTTTTTCTCTTGGGAAGCAGAGCTAGGACAGAAAATAGATTTACTTGAATTCATTTCCTTTTAATAAAGGTGCTTATCACTTTCCGGCAGTACTTTTCATTCTTTTAAGCCTGCCCAATGGTGAAACCCCAAAGCCATAGTTAGTAAATAACTGGGAAATCGTTAGACTTTCTGAAATATTTGGGTTTATCCCAAAGTCGTTATGTTAATAAGCAAGATTTATGCAGTAAGAGGCATTTTAAATTGAAGTGATAAACCCTGCGCTTGTTAAGAATGGCAAGTCTAGAGCCCACCATCTATTACAACATAAGCAGATGTCTTTATCTTTATTTACAACAGCAGTTCATCAGGCCGGATCAGGCCAGATCAATAATCGCCAGCCCTAAGCATTCATTTTCCTCCTACCTCTCACACCACCAATTTTGTATAGGAAATCCGCTCATGTCCTGAGACTACAGATGCAGCATTCAAACAAGATGTTTTCTTCCGGTGATGTGTTTCCATTTGACTTCCAATTTCATCATCCTTTTGATCTTGTTTCTTGACTTCTGCAATATTTAGATAAAAGCCTGAAGTTTGGCGTGCAAGCAATGCCAAAGTTCAGTGAGGTGATGCAGAAATACTGACAGCACCATTCTAAGAAATGTTTCATAACACAAAACATAAAGTAAACAGACCATGTATTTATAAAGCTTCATGGTCTAGGACTGCTAGAAACCGAGGGTTGGCTATCAGGCAGAAGTAATATGCTTAATGCTATCATCAATTAAGAGAATAAGATGCTGCCTCCAGCACTAAATGTGATGTAGAAATTTGTTTCACTACATTTGCTAGTGAATGCTTATTTGTTTTGCAGGGCTTAAAATTGGAATGTGCAGGAATTTATCAGGGATAAAGCAGAATCCTAGAAAAAAAAAGTGTTCAGAGCTCACACAATGCCTTAGCTCTGATAATGAGGTACATCCATTACAAGTTGGAATCATCAAGCACACTGAGTGCTGCAGTGATGATGTTATTGCACTTCTCTGACCTCAGAGCAGCTGAATTTGCACCTGCTGCTGCAGATTGTCAAATATCCTGTCATACAAAATCAAATCGGAAGCAGTTTGACACAAGTGTAGCGTTCTGCAGCATAAAAATGGTTAATAAAAATCCCATAAAATGTTCCTCTTTCCTCATTAAAGCTCTTGAAATTCACTTGAAATTCATCGCTAGCAGCAGGCCTAAGCCGGTAATTACTCCAGCCCCTTTCCCTCCTTTGCACACACAGGCCTCTTTGTTTTGGGTTTAATTGAAAAAAAGGAGAGGAGAAATGGGAAGAGAATATAGGACGAACATAATCCCGAAAGCAATCTAACGCTTGCTATGCTATTCGGAGTTCTTTATCAAGAGTTCCATTAGAAAGGAGCTTATCTCCCAAAATTAGCCACAAGATAATCGGGTTCAGGCTTCCTGAATTATTCCAGCATTGTTCCTCTGTCCAGTTTTCCATCTCAGGCTAATAATTTTATTACGCAAATCGATATGATCAATGATCTCTTCCTCTCATTTTGCCCAAAGGACCAAACACATGCATTAACAGCAGCAATGGCAATATGATCAGGTCCCCCGTCTAGCATGGACCACTCTGTGATAAGATATATGCTGGATCCTGAAAATGCAGATGTAGTATTTGATCCATGTATGGATTCATGAGCAAATTCCTCTAAACGAGCCAGACAGGGAGAATGAAACGGAAACGAGGACACAAGGGCCCTACCCATCTTCCAAACTGTCTCTGTTTTTTTTCCCCCCCCCATAAAGCTGTTTTGATTAAATATTAATAAGAGAGAGTCTGGTGAAGTGTAGGGACTCCATGACCTTCTGAAAACAAGTGTGGGAGGCTGGACTGAGTATGTTGTGTCTGAAAAGCCACTCGTCCGTCTCTCGTTTTTGCAGTTCTTTTTAACAGCCTCACATTGTGCCGTGACAGAAAAGAGCCATTATGCATTATGATAGGCTCTTATTCCTGTATCAATCTACAATGAAAACAAATGCAGCATGTCTGTTTCTGTCCCACATCAGCGTCGGTTAAGTACCGAGCACTTCTAAACATAGCAGTGAGAGATGGCGGTGAAGTGATGAGAAGACAGATAGAGAAACGATGTGAGAGAGTGAGGATGAGAGGGAGGAGAAGGGAGTAGGGAGGATGATTGGTGATTGGTAAGGATCTGAATTATAATCACTCTGGAACCTTGCTTGTTCACAAAAATCAATATGCCTAATCAGAGAATATCTGCAAGGAGAAAGACTGAGTGCATGTAGAAGTCCTGTGCCTTATCTCACATCATCCTGAGTTGCTTATCAGACTGCAGCATTATCATAATGCCATTACCACCATGGGAGATGAGAATTTACCCTGTTGAGAGATCTCTGTTGAAAAAATCACCAAGAATAGCAAAACTCTTTTTAGGCAATTTATACATTTTGTCTTAATTGTGTACAGATTCTTCCAATGAAATATCACCTCAGCTTGTCTTCTTCAATTCCCCATCTGATCATGGTAGGCTCACTCTTGCGATGCAGTTGCTTCATCCTCAGTGTTTCTCCTCAATACATGCTTACATGCATATTTGCATATATTACGTGCTGGTGCGTGCCAATCTGCTTAGAGAAAGGCAGAAAGCCATTTGGCTCTATGCTCGATGCTTGAGAAAAGAGTGCCACCCAAACACCGCTTTACACAGTATGTTGCCTTATCAAGTGTCCCCACATACAGGCTGAGGAGGTAAATCATTTATTACGCATAACCTTTTGCCCGCCACCTCATTTCTATTTGTGGATTTTTTTTAAAGGGTGGCATTATAATGAAGCATCCTTCTGTATAAATAAGAAAGTACAGGTAGTGCCATTTTGTAATAGACACACTACTGATGACAAGGAAAAGCCATGAATCTTTAATGCGCCAAATATTCATCTGTTAATTCGTTTTTGGTGGGCTGCCAAGCTTGAGCACTAAAGTGCATTACTGGCGTATCCTAAAACACTGCCTCATCAACAGAGAAACTGTATTTGCTTGTTTTATACAGAGGATGGAGGAAAAGAGTAAGTATAATCCTGTAGGTTACAGCGAAACGACTGCACAGCAAATAAGAAAGGGCAATGACTTGGGGGCTATTTGCAGATTTCTTGCACACACTGAGTAGTCTTCATATTTTAGGCAGCTAAAATAACAGCAACACTACTACAAACATGCACCTTTTTTTAAATTAGATATAAACTTGTAAGGAAGTAAAGGTGTATACATATTTTATGTTTAAAACGATCAGGAACAAGTGGAGTCTAATATTGCATGCATGTTTCTATTTACATTCAGGTATCAAGATCTCTTCCCTGGCAACAATATGATCCATTAATCTTAAAGCCAATATACAGTACTAAATTCAGTAGCATTATTCAGCATCTTCCTGTCAGGTATATGCACCCCATACACATGCACGCACACACACACACACACACACACACACACACACACACACACACACACATACAGAGAGAGAGAGAGAGAGAGAGAGAGAGAGAGAGAGAGAGAGAGAGAGAGAGA
>JBCNYG010000014.1:8541549-8553501 GCA_039654305.1 Porochilus rendahli | reverse complement strand
CTACTGAGCCTCATTTTGACTTGTTTTAAGGACATTACATCAAAGTTGGATCAGCCTGTAGTGTGTAATTTTGAGTGGGACTCCAAATCCAGACCTCCATCATATATGATATCTCTGTTTGGTACATCGAGACACCCTTGTTAACTATGACTTTTTCCGAAAAATTACATCATATGTCAAGTTGACGTTGAAGGGTCTAGACATGATGCCCGTTATTGCTTAGGATGGACATTTTGTTCGTTTTCAAGGTCTGCGATTTTGTTCCAATGTTCTGTGTTCAAGGTCAGACGAGCAATACTTGTACAGTGTGGAATGGCCGAAATAAAATAATCTTACACTCACTTCAGTGAATAAACGTCTCATACAATAGTCACATAAATCATCCAATAATCAATTAATGCAAATGTAAATCATACAATTGCTCTTTTATAGGTTTAATCATTAATCATGCCTCATAGACTCCAGATCCACTACAAGCCTCAGCAGTTTAAAGTGTTTACAGATATTAAGTAAATGAATGTTCAGGACTTTTGGATCTCTGCTAGCCCACCTTTTGAACTTTGTTGCCTGGTCGCTGTTAGATTCCAGCATTCTGATTTGAGAACACTGAGTGTAGGGTGACAGAATTCCCATTGAGGTGCTAAGTAAGGTGTGAAACCGGCAAACCTTGAAGCACCTCTGAACAGTAAAACTCCTCTTGAATGGTTGACTCTGGTTATACTGACTGGTGTTTAAATCATATTTCTTAACACAGTGCTAAAGTTATACATACATAGTAAAAAATTTCATAGCCTGTCATTATTAAAAAAAATAATAAATTAGTGGGATGTCCCCTGTAATGGAGTCCGATTAGCAATGCACTTACAGGGAATGAACACTGTGTCTCTCTGTCTCATTGTTTCTCTTTCCTGATGATGGTCACCTTCTGATTGTCTTATGCACTCTATGTTGCTACACACCCTGGGACATCCCACCCGCAGGGGGATTTTGATATTAATCCTGCCCCTGGAAATTATTACCTCTGCATTTAACTCATCCAACGTGAGCAAACACACTGAGAGCAGTGGGCTGCTATACACATTGGGGCACCCGGAGAGCAGTCGGGGGTTAGGTGCCTTGCTCAAGGGTACCTCAGCCATGGAGGTAGCCACACATTTTTCCTGCTGGTTCAGGAATCAAACCGGTGACTTTTTGGTCCCAAATCCGCTTCTCTATCCATTAGGCCATGTAAGCGAAGCTCTGGAGCTTCATACTTATGCGGAAAGCTGTAATGCCGTGTGCTCAATTTTGTTGTCTTATTCATGCTCACATACCCACAATAAATGAAGAAAATGGCAGGAAAAATATGTTGCGCATATGCCATCGTTGTTGGTGCTCAGTGCACTTGCACGTTGTAGATTATTCTCTTACTTTACATATGCATGTTTCTCTAAACTTACACATGCAAACATTTTCGGAGCTCTACTTTTAGGCAGTGTCTAAATATTTCTATTATATTTAAACTATGACATTTAGTCTAAATACATTTTATGTATTGTCAAGCTAGCTAACTAATATGTGTAACAAAATAAATAAATAATAGGGAAAAAATCTGCCATAAGCTTTTTTGTCTTTTTTTCTTTTTGTCTTTTTGCTTATTTTATTGAACATCACAATGGAATATAAAGACACCTTAGATTGGCTGGCTCACACCTTGACCCAATTTCTGATATACACTGGAATTTTATAGAAAGTGGCTATATATGTGTAACAGGTCTGTTGGAGAGGTGTGAATATAAAGAGTGTGATTAACTAATAGAAATAAGAATATTATTTTATATTTTTTTGTTTATGATCTAAAAATTAGCAAACATAAGCAGGATATTTTGTGTAAGTATAACAATTATTACTATAAACAATTAATAATAATAATAATAATAATAATAATAATAATAATAATAATAATAATAATAATAATAATAATACAATTTATTTTATTTATATATTTATTTTTGCTTTAAGAACTTAGGTCTGCACCAACAATACACAATGATTTAAGCTCGGAAAAAGGGAAAGATTTGTTTATTTGTAGCATTCCCAATATCATTTAAAACATTCACTTCAAGTAAAATTCTTTTTAAACGTGTTTCTCCTTGTATTTGAGCACAGAATGTCTCAGGGGTTTCGGTTCCATCTGGGTTTCCTGGAGAAAATTGAATACGCATAAGAAGACACCAGAAAAGAGAAATGCCATGCCGTTTTCACCTGTTTTCCTCCTTCTTTTCCTGTGACTGTGCTATCTGAAGCTTACAGGACCTCAGGATATTGTTCCAGGTTGAGTCTGCAATCATTAGTCCCAAACAGCTGTGTCTCCCAGATAAGGGTAGTTACATGATTTTTAGCTTCATGAGTCGATGTGAACTTCTCACAGGGTACATTGTTTTTCATATCCCACCATGGACCCAAATTTATGTACAGGAGATGTTTGGTCATATATTCAGGGATGGTCTGATGTATCAGGCACATTGATAGTCTCTAGCAGCAACACTGAGAAAACGTCAGTCAGTCAGTGATAGAGCTTGAAGATATCAGAGATATTCCCTACGACAGGAGAAAGGGAGGGTTTCTCAACCAAACATATCCTGAGAGGCATACGTCATGTAGAGGAAGCCGTCTGGGTCTCTGTACTGAGAATATACTTCCGCCATGCTTGCCGTCATGGAGCACATGTTTTTTCCTGAGATCAGCAGGTACAGAGCCTGAGATGCTTCCAGTGCTATCTTACTCCTGACACAGAGGAGGAATTAAACCAGTTATCCATTTAATCTTATCACATTTAAACATTAATATAATTACTTGAGTTGTTAAAATCATTTTTGAATCAAAGGACACTAATGTACATTGATGCATTTTAAATTCATTTTAATAAAACAGTGTTCCAGTAGAGGAAAAAATGACTGTCGATGCATATCACATATCTATGTTCTGCTTTTTCAGCAGTTATATAACCAGAATGCTAATTATACAGTTCTGAGAAACGGGAACTTGTATAAGTATTATATAAGAGGGTTAAAGGCCTTGCTCAAAGACCCAACAGTGGCAGGTTGGTGAGACTGGGGCTTAAACCACCAACCTTCAGATTAGTAATCCAGAGCCTTAACCACTGAGCACCAGTGGATATAAGTTCATAGTTATGTTTCACACAGAGTTTCAAGCACCTTTGCTTTGGGAAACACTCACCTGAGCAGACACAGAAACTGACCAATCGTAAGCTCATACGGGACTAAGAATTTAGTTTTGTCCATAAGAGGAAGCCGCTTCTCTCGAACGCAACGTTCGACGATGACCTTCAGAACACAGAAATCAGTCAGAATATGTGTATGTATCTAACTCAGATTTTAGAATAAAGTACCAAGACAGGGACTCATCTTACTGGTAATTTGTTGGGGAACCTGGAGCGAATTGTGCAGACTTCATCTTGTCTTGTTGCTGCATTAGAAGGAGAATTAACACCATCTTTATCAGTGTTTAATACGGACAACAAACAAACACTAATAGTTTTCACAGTCAAATATTTATGTTTTTTCTGGTCAAAACACTTGATCCACTTCATCAGATTATTATAAGACTGAGACCTGTATGAGACCTTTATGGATCAGATGTATTGTGTGCAGGGAGGATGAAAAGCTGGACCGGCATTCAAAATCCCTGAATACCTGGGGGTTACTGTTTCACCTGTCTTGCTTGTTTGTCTGTTTGTTTGTGTGCAATATAACTCAAAATGTAATGCACAGAGCTTGATGTAATTTCTTCTTAAAGCAGTTTGCAGGTGATAATTTTTCAGGTGATTCGTGCATAGGATCAGGTTGAAAGAAAATCCCTATTCTTTAACATGAGGCAAAATTTTCAGTCTTCGCCAGATTGTAACAACAATCCATTCGTGCCTGGTGGAGGTACCTTTCACTTTATAAATGCCCCTCTTATTTGAGTTAGGTAATAAAAGGAAATGAATTACTGTGTACTCTTTAATACAATATATCTTCTTTCATGATTTCTGACCTTCTCCACCAATATTCCTCCAAATAGTTCCTTGTTTTGGTTCAAAGGAAAAGACTTTCTCTGTTGCAGGGCCAGTCTTTGATATGCAGACCTCCTCTGCGGGGTACACCCTGAACAGCTCGCCAGGCCATCACAGTTATTGAGTAATTACTATTGAATTATTAAAGGATTAATATTAAAAATTCTTCTGTAAAGTACCCAAAGTACTTTAGTGCAAATAGTTTTTTTCAATAAGAGAATGCTATATTGATTTAGAAATAAATAGAACTTAATGTTATATTGTACATTTTATTTGCTTCTTTGCTCTGATAAAGCCACTTCAATACAGGAAGCTATTAAATAGCTGATTCATTGAAATAGGCGTATTAGAGCAGAGGAAACAACTGTGTAGAACAATGGGTCTCCTTGGAGCCTCCTGTCCCATATATCATAATACAATTAATTATCTATTGTAAATATATACTTCCTTCTAAGCTGTATCTTACCTAAGCACTTCCTTTGCTTGAAGGGCATCACCTCCATGGACTTCTCGAATGGTGCCATGTCTGTGTGGTGTTAAGGAGAAGTGATGCAGTGGTGGAGGTAGTGAAGGCACACTGTGGTCAAGTTGCGGAGCATGCCACTTTTATAGAGTCTTAGGAGAGGAGGTGTCAAACAGGAGGAGACAGGAGGCCTCTAGTGAAAGTCAGTGTGCTAAATAGTTTAGGGTCTTTTGCTGGGGTAAGTGTGACTTTCTGATCTTGGACCAACCTCTGCTAATCTGCTACATTCAACATTATTCTGAATATGTAATCGTCCCCATAGAATACAGAGTCCTGCAAGATCCAGCAAGCATTCTGAAGCAAAGTTGTATACCAGACCATAATATATACCACCTATAATCTATCTATCTATCTATCTATCTATCTATCTATCTATCTATCTATCTATCTATCTATCTATCGATCGATCGATCGATCTATCAGGAATCAGGACTTGGGTTTTGTTTATGATTGCATATGTAAATGATTATCTGTAAGTGAGTGGCACCTAGTAATACACATGATTCCTCATCTATAAACAATTTGTGTTTGTGAAGTAAAAAGTAAAACCTTGATCACTAGACAAATACTCTCATGACCTTCAAAAAACTAAGATAAACTCAGCTCTTCCTGAGTACTTCAATGGCAGTGTAGTAATACCCTCAACCTTTTTGCTACAAATATCTTGTCAACAGTTTTGTTAATTTAACTGTGGTATGGCATACAGTATATATTAAGTTTACTGTCATTATTGTAATGTCATGGTGCACACTTCATCTATGCTACTAAAAGTTGAAACTCCCACACTGTAAAACAATTGCATATATATAACTGCTTGATTACCAACTTAATAAATAGAAATAACATCTGTGTTTTTATTTGTTTACTGATAGCCCACAACCCCAAAAATGCAACCATCAACAAGTACTTATATATTTTAGGCCTATTAAGATCTATTTAACAATGAAGAAGACGAACAGATTTTCATAGTACAGATGTTTAGAACATCTGCAGCTGTGTTATTGCTTCAAGCAAAAAGGAAAAAACAATTTTGATGTGATTTATGCAGGGACCAATAAGATAATGTTGTTTGTCGAACACGTCAATCACATTGGCCAGTGGGTGTTTACCCGAGGAGATTAGGCGGGAAGCTTCAATGTACTGACCAATCATGTTTTGTGATGGGCGTCACCATGACCAAAATCACGCCCTCTCGTTGAAAAATCGTCCTGAGGTTGTTTTCCCGATTTGAGGCAATTAGCATCACGCTAGCATGCTCCTGAAGCTGTAGTGCTTTGGATGGAGGCTTATTATATATACATTCATTAACACGTCCGTCTGCTTTTACTGCATTGAAGCTTTTAACAGATTCTTTCAATTTGTTTCCAAATAAGTCTGGAGTGACTAAGACCCCCGAACTTAAGGAGGAGACTTTGTTGTCTGCGGTCGAGGTGAGTTTTCTGATGTATTTACTAACTAGCTTGCTAACTAGCCGGAGCATAAGAACAACACAGAAACGTTCGAGCTACACAAACCGTGGGCGGGTGTAACATTTGACATTTTGAATGTTCGTGGTTTTAGATGTGATCATGTATCCTTGTAAAAACAAAAACAATCATCGCTGTCCACGAGTTCAGACAGATTGCTAATCGAATGCACGATCAGCTAGTTAGCGACCTAGCATATGCTAACGCGTTTACAATCGTCGTGATCATTTCCCCAGACTAACACCGACCAGCTGATGCACTGCGTATATTACATGCTGGTACATAAAAAACACAAGAAGTCTGGTTTGATAGTATTGTTTGTGTTGGTGGAGCAGCTAGAAGGCAGTGATCAGGACTTCCTGATTTAATAGCTAGCTGGAAAACATGCTAGCAATCCTAGCGTGAAGCTAAGAGTAGAAACAAGCCGGGATTAATAGATACAATGCAAGAGCCCATGTCTACACATTTTAATATATATTTATATGTCCTCAAAAATTCTGTCGTTTAGTGAAACAAATGTAGTAGTGTTTTGGTTTATTGGAAGAGTTGACAGAAGAGTTGTTTCGTGGTTTGTCCAGTTACAGTTATCCACGTTAACAAACCTGCTGCCGAGCTAACAGTTGCTATGGACTTAGCAAGCTTGGCTGACTGGGTTAACCTTGTTTGATAACCTTAAGAAATCCTTTGCTGTGCAGTTGACCCCAAAGTTTACAATTTGACGGTGGAAACGACTTTAGCTTCAGTTCGTTATGGTTTTGTTGTTACTACTGTAATAACAATATTTGCTAATTGAGTGCACTAGCATAGCAAGCTAATGATAACGGACCTCACCCCCCGAGTAGATGCTTTAAAAGTTCCAGATATTCGGATATATGTACATGCCCGGGTTGTTTCACTGGTTTAATTATATATTTGTTGTCTCTTTCTACTGCGGCGCTAACATTTCAGGGTTAGTTAGCTAGCTGTAATGGTGTGTGTGTAATGGTTGCCAGCTGTCTCAGGCGCAGAGGCCTGTAACACAGAGGGAGGGGAGGGGGAGGGCAAAGACATCAAACTCTGTGTACAACTACGCAAACTTTTTCAAAAAGTTTGGCTGCTCTTCACGTCCGGAGTTCAGTTTCCTCATTAAAGAAACCTGAGAGAAAGAGAGATAGCGCTGTTTAAACACTTGTGCATGACACGTTGCTGTGTCCGTGAGGAAGGCTGGAGAACACACCGAGGCTGCAGTGCTGCTTGTTGACATTGGCGTCAGAGTTAATGGCAGCTAGAGACTGCGAGCTACAGCCACGACTCTCCAGATCAGCTGTCTGTCTCTTTTTTGCGCTGTTTCTTGTCCAGGGCTGTCTTTTTAAACTATACAAGGAACCCCTTTAAGTAGGCACTTGCGTACTGTATGCCTGTCTCTTGTTTATTGTTGTATAGGGGAAGAGTAGTCCCAGCTACACTGGTGAAATCTTTTCTCAATTCTAATAAATAATGCTACCAGAGAAAAATATTGCTCAAATTTTGACTAAGTATTCAATGCTCTCCACTGTAATAAAAATAGTAGCTTTTACCCGATAAAATTCTGAATTGCAGTCCTTATTACTAACTAACTTTCTACAAATACAATCTAGAAGGATGTTCTGCTGCTTGTAAGCTCTATTTATAATCTTAGTGGCTTTGTCGGGATCCGTTGTCCGTCAAAAAGTCTTCTCTGGAAAGTGGACAATACATGTGGAGGACAGAAGTGCTTTTTTCAGATATTAATTGCTTTTTCTAAAGTAGCATAGTACTGTATAGCTTGCTGAAAAATATAATTGGGATTGGATGTGAAATACGGTCTGCACAGAGTTCCACATCAGCTTGAACGGCATGTATGCCAAAAGGTGTCTTCTCTGGAAAACCACATAAATTGCCGCTGACGCTGTTGTTACTGCAATATATACAACTAATGTTGCATGAAACCTGTTCAGATAATGTGTTTAGTGACCTTTTATTCTACCCTGCTTGTGAAAAAATCCTTACATTGCTTTTGTAATATGAAAAGACTGACAGCCTTCATGATATCTGGATACACCACCTGACAATCAAAAAGTGGCTTTTACAACATCTCGTGCCTTAATGTTAAACTTAATTTTGACCCTTTTTTTTGTAAGATTAGGTGATATTACCAAAAAATTATTACATTGCGATATTTTCAAACATTTTCACAATAGCAATATTGATCACAATATTCAATATGATGCTCTGTAATTTAATAATGTGTTTAATAATAGTGTTTTTGGTCTTTGCTCCGTACTTGTGCTCATATTTACTTGGAGTTTGTTCGAATATATTGACCCTGTTTTTTCCCCTCTGCTGCTTACTCGAGTTTTCTATCCATGACCCAAGGTCTGTTCCTCCATCTCTCACTGCTGCTGACAGCAAGATTGTAATGCAGTGTTCTTCGTGTTTATGGAACTACATCTATGTGGCTGTTTTAATGTTTAGACTGCACCATTTCGCTCAGGTTTCAGTGTGATCATGTTGTCTTAATCAGAGCAAGTAGTTCAGGTGCTGCAGATATTTAAAGTTTTTTCCCAGTATGTTTTTAATTTGATACAAATAGGAGCAAATGAACAAATCCTGCAGGTGTAGAGAAATTTAAAGTAGCTAAGGAGTGATGTCATTAATTTGTCTTCAGCACTCACTTTATCCTTTTGTGTCCGTTTATGGATGCAGCCTATCGGAGAAGCTGAGAATGAGGTGGGAATACACCTTGGGTCTGAGTCTGTCTGTCTGTCTGTCCACGTGTGCACACGCCACCACGTGTGGGCTGCGTTGTAATTCCCAATTATTTAAAATGGATTCCTTATCACCGATTTGGGGTACCAGTTACCAGTTCTTTTCTGTTTAAAGAGTGACGTCAAGTCAGTATCGCAGCACACTTCATCTGAAGTAAGCAAAATAGAACTTCCCTTTAAATTAGTTCTCCTGATATCCGCTATTTAAATAATATTTCCATTACATCAGTCAACAGACTGACATGTTTACTTATTCTGTGTTCAAGGAATAATGTATGCATTGCAGTGAAGAAACTGCAACATGCAGGAGTAAAATGTAAGTGATTTAACAGCTGTTAATTTATTTGCTTACACAGTGTTTGGTTTGTCCCACACTGTGCGTAATTAAATATAACAACATTTTTAAAAAGGCATTGGCCAGAAATACTAAGGTAAAGAAATGTTTGCCAAGTCTGTGTAGAAATTATAGAAGTCACCAGAGCATGAAAAACACACAGCCAGAAGCACATTAAGCAAAACTCCCATCATGCATAGTTGCCACTGTGCAGGCCTCAGAGTAGAGATGAAATTTTATGATTGTTTAATCTCACATGATTAACTGTGTTATCACTGGAGTTTTATAATGTGCTGAAAAAGCCATTCAACTCTGACTTTCTCATTGTAAATCAGAAATAAAGTTTGCAGAAAAGTTTTTGCATAAATATTAAAATAATGTAATTTAATGGCTGCCAATAACAACCATCCATCCAGCCATCCATTTTCTTCTGCATATCCGAGGTCAGATCGCAGAGGCTACAGTTCTGGGAAGAGAATTCAGCCATCCCTCCCCCAAGCGACACTCTCTAGCTCCTCCTGGGGGATCGCGAGGTGCTCCCTGGCCACACGGACTGTATAATCCCCCCAAGCAAGGCCCAAGTCTGCCCTGGGACCTCCTCCCCAGATGGACGTGATAATCTAATCAGGTGCCCGAACCACCTAAGCTGACTCTGTTCGATGCTTAGGAGGAGCGGCTATTCCCCAAGCCCTCCTGGGATATCTGAGCTCTTCTTCCTATCTTAAGGCTGAGTCCAGATACCCTCTGAAGGAAAGAGTGTCGGACGCTTGTATTTGCGATTTTGTTTTTTCTGTCACTACCTGATAATAGCTGTGCTTTTATAAGTTAATCTACTGACTGGTTTACTGATAAGTCTGTTTATCAAAACATGATACTGTAAGTCCAAAAATCTAGTTGGGCATTTCTTTTAAGTTTATTTTATTAATATTAAGAATAAATAGGACAGTTTAAAACAAACATGTCATAACTATATTGTAACTATATATCTATCACACTGTAGCACCTCGACTTGCACTTTCAGTTATCTATTATATTTATGGTATTCGTCACTTATTTTCCAAACCGCTTAATTTTATTAACAATGCAAGAGCTTATCTCAGCCAACACCCTGGCGGAGTTGGGGTACATCTTGAACAGCTCGTCTCACCATAGCAGGGCCAACACACACAGAAATTCACACTCACACCTTGGGTCAATTAGGAGGAGCCAGTTAGACACCAATTATCTTAGGGCTGTGGGATGAAACTGGAGTTCTAGGAGGAAACCCATGCAAGCACAGAGAGGACGTCCAAACTCCACACAGACATGCTTGAGCTTGGGACTCGGACCCAGGATTTTCTTTCTGTCAGGCAGATATGCCAACCACTACACCGCCATGCCATCCTGTGGTATTCTTAAACAAAAAATGTGCTTGAAATAACAACAGAAATAAAATAATTAGACGTAGTACATGCCCCAACTCACGACAACTGAGTTGAACTCCAGCTTTTTGAAACTTGATTGGAGCTGAATGGTGTCCTTTGGTCAACTGAGGTTTTGGGATTTCTGAGTTCTTGGTTTTGTTACTCTGACAACTAGCATGCTGCATTTAAGCGGTGATTTTAAAAAAATTGTGATAATCAACAGTGATTTTAATGATCATTAATACGTGAAGAAGAAATGCTAATGCTAATCTTTTTTTTTTCCACTGTGAACCTGGCAACCATTCTTTTTCATGCAGTCATTTGACCTGGGGTTGTTTAAGCTGGTCAGGTTGGGGGATGTGGCAGTGAAATGTAATGATGAACCCCTTCAATGAATATTCTTCTTTCCCTGAGAGCACAGGCATATTCAGGCGTGTCTTTGGCTTGGTTTGGAGGAAACTTCATGGAGTGAATCCATGCTCCCATTATCAGTACAAGCTCTCAGGGAAAATTTATGCAAATCTGTATAGAAGTAAAGGTTGTGTTGTGGAAACCGTGCCGCAGTGAATACAGACTGCAATCAAAGCTGAAAGTGGTCTAAAGACTCTTTTTTTATTATTATTATTATTTTATTTTTTATTATTTTTTTAACACATCAAGGAATAGCTTATAAATCAGAAATGGTTATGGAATGGTGTCTTGACAATCCAGATTTGAACCCTGTCGAATGTTTTAGAGGATTAGAAATGGGAGAAAAATATCAAAAAATCCCTAAGTAAAAACTGGGTTTCAGTGCATTTTATTTACCATAATTATATTTGTGTACGCCAAAAAGTCCTGACCCATTGCTTTTGTCTCTTTAGTAACTAAATCCAATTTAAAGCTGCAATTAAATCTTTGTACGATTTATTCTGGTTGACAGGTAACAAGAAACCACAAAGACTAGGAGTTTTGTTTGTGAGCTACCGTCAACCCAAAAAATACACCCTGATTGTGAAACAGCCCGAACCAATGAATGTATTCAGGTATCATGATGTTATGTTTGTGCTGTATCGTCAGTCTTCAGTCTCTCTCGATTCTTTGTTCTGCTCCTTATAAATTCTTTCACTGTTTTAGATTATACTGAGCTGTGGAGTATGAGTTCACAATGAAGCGGCGCGCGGACGATCAGGAAACAGCGTTTGGGTCTCAGCGGCGGCTCCCTGGAGGCACAGAAAGCTTCCATCACCGAGTGGTTGCTGCTGGAGCTTCCGTCTACGGGGCTGCTTCAGAAAACATGCAGCCCGCTACTGGTGTGCAGTACTCTCAGGTCCCCCAGACCTTTCAGGTATGTGGTGTGTGTGTGTGTGTGTGTGTGTGTGTGTGTGTGTGTGTGTGTGTGTGTGTGTGTGTGTGTGTGTGTGT
>JBCNYG010000014.1:8510965-8537037 GCA_039654305.1 Porochilus rendahli | reverse complement strand
ATATATGTATATGTCTATATGTGTGTATGTGTATAAATGTATATGTAAGTCTGTGTGTGTGTGTGTGTGTGTGTGTGTGTGTGTATGAAAATCATGCACTACCCTGTCAAATAAAGTCACTAAATATTTTTCTTGGACCGCTTTTAGCTTTGATGGCAGTATGCAATCATTGTGGCACCAATCCAGTAAGCTTAAGCTTCCATAGGTTTTTAGTGAAATGTTGTATTAATTATGGGAAAGTCAGATCACTGAGTAAAGTCTTCTCCAGCACAGCCCAAAGATTCCCAGTAGGGTTAAGCTCAGGACTCCCTGGTTCCATTTGATGTATGAAAATTATTCCTCCTGCTACCTGAACCACTCTCACTATTTGAGCCCAAATTTTATAGCTGTGCCACCAGGGTTGAAAAACTCTGTTAATGAGATAATCTGGTCATTCAGAACATTTAGGCTGTCAGTTGAGATCATTTTCTTGCCACATCATGTTGCTGAGTCTTGACCTGACAAACTGAAGCAACCCCACACCATAACACTGCCACCAGAGAATGGTACAGTGAACACTTTTCATGATGGGTACATTGTTTTCAGGCTCTTGCTCTGGAATAGGGTAAATCTGGACTCGCCGGAATGATTGACTTTTTCCCAGTGTTCAAGTCCAGTCGTTTTGCTCCCTAGCAAACTGAAGTGTATTTAAAAGGAGCTTTTTTTATGGCCCCACAGCTGTTTAATCCCAGTCCTGTGAGTTCACTTAACATTGTGAGTGTAGAAATACTCTTCCTGTTGCTGTTATGTAGCTGTGAGTTCTGCTGCCTGTTTCTTTCAGGCCAACTTCACCAGGCAACATGGCCAGTTAGTTGGAAAAACTGCTACGTTTCTTGCATGAAGATGATGGTTCAGCAGCTCATGACTCGGAATTTTTGTAATTTCAACAATATCCTTAGTTTTTTTACTCGCTTGATGCACAACAATAATTTGGTCTTTCTGAAATGCAGTGGCATTTTTTCGACGACCACTGAATATATTTTTCCGACATGGTTGTTTAGGAAACGAGAAGCTACTTACTGCATCAGTTAAGGTGAAATAACATGTTGCCAGCTGAAGCATATTAAGCACAGCAGTAATTATCCAATCAAAGGCCCTTGGCTCATTGCTCATTTAAATCCAGGTGAAGATTTTTTTTCTTTTCTATCAAGAAAGTGTAGCTTTATGTTGTGTCAATGCAAGGGTTTTAATACCCTGCTGTTTCTATGGTAACAACTTAGACTGGGAAACATAAGGACGTGTAAAAAGCTTTCTGGGAGAAGTTGTTGCTTTGGTGTTTTTCTAAGGAATAGCAGGGCCATCACTTTAGTAGCAGTCAGAACTAAAGCAGTGATCTTTCCTAAATCTTTTTTTAACTTGAAAAGAGAGTTAGTCAGAGGCAGGTTAAAGATGTGCTACTGTAAGTGAGATCAGAAAGTATGATGTCCATGCTGGTGCTTTGTTGTGGTATAATAAAATTAACACACTTTCTGCCATGTTGTTTTTGAAAAAAATTATTTTGGTGGCAGCAGTGACTGTCATATTAATTAATAGCATACATAACTATTGCTGTAAATATATACATACGGCATATATTTCATACATATATACAGAGTGCAGACCAGGCCGCATTTTTCTGTCTGAGCGCTAACCGAACCCAACCCGTGCATTAAGATATTTACATCCGAGCCCGACACTGTTAAAATCATCAAGTGAAACAGGCCCATTGGCTACCTACATAATAAGCTGTTTTAAATGTTAAATGTTCAATTCTTTATGGCGCTGATGTGACTGAGCCCGTTCATGTTTCTAAATATATGTCCAAAGTTCCAAACCCGGTCGGCTACCGTCGGGCTTGAGTCGGGTATCCACTTACTAATACATACACATGGCAGACAACCTGATGTCAAAACTGTGTGAAAGAGAGAGAGTGTGTATGTGAGAGAGAGAGAGTAGCCCAAGGGGAGGAGGAATGTAGAAAGAAAACATGGTACCAAAACAACAACATTTTTTTTCTAGGAGAGAAATGCACACGCAACTGTTTGTGCAGAGCTAAAAATTTTGATCATATGACCTTTATATAGAGTATTTTTGGCAAACAAGGAGTTTTCCAAAGCTTCTACTGATTTTTGTGAAAACATCAGGTCATCCATCCATTTTCTTCTAATTACCTGAGGTCGGGTCAGGGAGGCAACATTTCTAGGAATGAAACCCAGGCATCCTTCTCCCCACACTCTCCAGCTCCTCTTGGGGGATCCCGAGGCATTTCCAGGCTAGACTGGAAATATGTACCTTGTAATCCCACCAGAAATTTCTGGGTCTGCCATGGGGCTTCCTCCCACTTGGGCGGAACACCTCTAAAGGGATCAGTGATTGAGTAAATTTTGGACTAGCGTTAACAGCATAGCACAAGAGACAGCACACCACACATCCATGTTGCAACTGAATTAAAAACGACTGTGCTCTTCTGGTGATAGGGCGTGGCTTCAGCGCTTATTTTTCACCCTTCTGAAAAACCTAGGTTCATGTACTTGTTTTTTTTATAGTGCTGGGATAAATATCAAATAGTGTCTGCGGTTCTATTTCAGGATAGAAGCAATTCAATATTAATAATGTGTATGTGTTATGTTTCACAACGAGCATTCATCAAGTAATTACAGTGCAATTACTTTCCAAAATACTTACTGGTTATTGATGTGGGTCATGTGTCTCTGTGTGTTTCCAGCATCGATACACCAGGTGTAATTAACAGAGTATCACAGCTATTTAAGGGCCATCCAGATCTCATCATGGGATTTAATACCTTCCTGCCCCCTGGCTACAAGATAGAAGTACAGACTAACGACTTGGTGAACGTAACAACCCCGGGCCAGATCCATCACATCACGCCCCATGGTGTTTCAGTGCAGAACATTCCCATTACGCAGCAGGCTTCGCACCAGAGTCACACATCAGCCCCCACCAGCACCGCTGCTCTCCCTGTCCCCAGTCAGCCCACGCCTGCCAAGATCAGCAAGGTATTATTAGGAGTGTGTTTAATAGTATACAGGTTGGTTATGTGAGTTGTTGTGAAGATGATGTCTGGTTGGACAGTAAAACCAGCTAACCTTTTTTTACTATTTAATATGACGTGTTTAGCTCTCTGTTTAAATATACACCGACTCACCATAGCATGGACCCCTGACTGGTCTGTGACTAGGCAACTCCATATGCAGCAATCAGCAGCACACTGTATGTTCTGACCCCTTTGCTGCCCACATTCCTATGTCATGTTGCATTCATGAAACTCTCCCCAGTTCACTGGATGTCCTTCCTTGGACCACCTTTGGTAGATATCTCCCACTGCATACCAAGACCTTTCCTTTTAGAGATGAATAGACCCTGTCATTTAACCTTCACAAAGAAACACACAGAGCCTTACGCTTGCTAATGTTTCCTGCTTCCAACACATCAATTTCGAGAATTGATTAGAGTGGGCAGAGTTTTGTTTGTGAAGGCATGAATCAAGCCATACAAATTTATCCTGGAAGAAAACTTTCTTTCTTCTGCTTTGAAAGTGCTCCCTAACTCAGAGGCTTGGGTTTTCTAGCAGGAGGATGCTTCATGCCACACGGCCAGATAAATTTTGGTGGGGTGGTGGACCATAGTATTAAAACCGTGTCATGGCCAGTCCAATTTCCAGATCTGAACCCTTTTGAAAACCTATGCAATGTAATCAAAAGGAAGATGGATACTCAAAAGCCATGAGATGAATTTTTTTGCTTCAGAAGTTACCTAAGAGCAATGTGAAAGCTATGGAGAGCACGGCAAGACACACACCAAATATTGATTTCTGATTTTATCCAGAGTTTAATAATTAATATTGGGATGTTAGAAATTCAATATGGTCATGATTTATATGTATTGCTGTATTTTTTTCTTGTTTTTGTCTAGTTGTTAAATGCTGTACAATTTAATTATGTGGAATTTGTATCAAAGTAGTTTATGGAATAAAACAAATGTTCACTTCCCTCAAACACATACCACGTAATAGTAAAACCCAAGAACCGGTTGTTTTGCAATGGGATCCTAATTCTTCCATGGCTGTATATGCAGTATATACTATGTTAGAGTGTTTCTTCTTATGAAAACCTGAAATGCTGTCATTATGTCCTGTGCAGCCCATGACGTCTCCTGCTTTGACCCCAACCAGCCAGCACAATCCATCCATCCCATCCTACGCTTCACCCCGCTCACCTTCAGTCCAGTCTCACACGCCGGTTAGCAGCACACCTGCCAGTGCTCCTCCACTGCAGAATAACCAACCTGTGGAGTTCAACCATGCCATTAACTATGTCAACAAGATCAAAAACCGCTTCCAAGGCCAACCAGACATCTACAAAGCCTTTCTGGAGATCCTGCACACATACCAGGTAAGATGGAGGAGATAAGGAGCAGGCATTATGAGTGGTATAGACACTCACCAAAGGGCTTCAATCTGTTAAGGGGAGGCTGGAGCAGGGAGATCTCAGCAGACTCTGGGCGAAGGCACAGTATACCCTCTACAGACCATTGCAGAGCCAACACACAACCATTCACACTCACATTCTCACCTCAGGGCAATTTGGAACAGCCTGTTAGCCTAATGTGCATGTTTTTGTTCTGTGGGAGGAAACCAGAGTACCCAGAGGAAATCCACACAAGCAAAGTTAAAACATAATCCAAACAAATGCCGTCGTCATGCCCAGCACTCGAATTCCGGACCTTCTTGCTGTGAAGCGAGCGTGCTAACCATTACACCACCTTGCTGCCCTGTGCTGTAGACAGTTTATATATAATGTTTATTGTGTGAGTATTTGCGAGTGTGCTAGCATAGAAAACACGTCTCATAAGAAATAGTTGAGAGTTGCTGTGTCTAATTGAAAGAAATGGCATTTGTGCAGAAAGAGCAGCGGAATGCAAAGGAAGCGGGTGGGAACTACACTCCAGCTCTCACTGAGCAGGAAGTGTACGCACAAGTCGCCAGGCTTTTTAAGAACCAGGAGGATCTGCTTTCCGAGTTTGGACAGTTCCTGCCAGATGCCAACAGTTCTGTGGTTAGCATTTTACAGAATAATAACATGAATGAATAATGGTTGCATGAGTGCAGGTGGTAATTATGAATATCTGTTTTCTGGGTAGTTATTGGGCAAAACAAGCACAGATAAGCCTGAATCTCTACGCTTGGATCCCAGTGGTGTCCTGAAAAGGCCTCAGCTCAACAACAACAAGCAGAGATTTAACCAGAATGGCTGCCAGATACGCAGACACTCCGGGCCCGGTGCTACCCCCCCTTTAAAGGTAAACCTGTCGTTGGTGTTATCGGTGCATTTCATTGTCACAAAATGTTCTTTTTGGATTTCATTGACGGTGTCCGTTCGTAATATTTGCAGTCAAGGACGCTTTACTGAAGTGGTTTTGTTTACCGAAGTGACACTTGATCTACTCTTTATTTATTTATTTATTTGCTTATAATAGAAGAAGCCAAAGTTTCTGGGGAAAGAACATCCAGCCGCTGAAGGCAGCAAGTTTGGAATCGGGACTGAATCACTGTTTTTTGAAAAGGTAAATATGTGCCTGATTCTCAGGGCTCGACAAATCACTAGTCATTCCACAGGGCATGTGGATTCTCCAGACTAAGGATTTGCTATATTACGGCACATGTCTGTGAATAAAAGCAGTCAGATAAATATAAACAGCCTTCTTAATACTTAAAAAAGTGCTTTAGAAATCAGTGTTAACATAACTGTCTTGATACAGATACACACACACACACACACACAAATATGTATATATATATTTAAGTAACACACTATCCTCACACATACCCCCCCCCACACACACACACTTAAATGATTTTTTTAAATAACACTATCTTCACAAATACACTATTACTCTCTTACACATACACACACACTGACCTTTTGCACAGAGGTTTTTTTAATGGTAGGTTTTTATGAACAATTCTGATTGCGAGACAAAGTTTTTTTTAAGTTTGGAGGGAAAACAAATGCAAAAACATCAACTTTTTAATTCCGTTCTGATGGATTGACAATCACAAGAAAGTGAATCAATGAGATCCATCACTCGTACGCTCCTGTGCCACGCCTGATTGGTGATTTAAACAGCGCCCAACACAAGTCACCATGCTCCAGCCAATCACAGAATGACATGTTGCATTAATGCAGTGAATAACACTCCTATATCATATTGATATACTTCCTAATATGTCACGTCATGTGTTTTGCCCTTCATAGCGGTCATCAACGTGCATGTCAACTATGATACACACAGTTTCACCTTTGCTGATTTGGAGACTGTTTATTGTGTACTTTAACTTGTGGGATGGGGGAGTGGGGGCATGTACCTGATTGTGAAATTACCGTCTGCCATCTGTGCATACTAATGAATCTATCAAACGTCATTTTATTACTACCCTGATTCATGGTTGAAGTCTGTATAGTGCATCACACAGCTTGTCCTACCCTCCTGCTTTGTCCAGCCATGCTAATGTAATTTGTATTATGTGCTTTGAATACAAATACAATACACACGGATACATAACAGAATGGCTTATTGGTTATTTCCCTCAGGTAAGGAAAGCACTAAGAAGCTCGGAGGCCTATGACAATTTCCTGCGATGTTTAGTGATCTTTAATCAAGAGGTGATCTCTCGAGCAGAACTGGTGCAGCTGGTTCTACCTTTCTTAGGGTAAGTCTGACATTGGTGTACCAGTGAAAGACTTTTATGATCTGTAAAATAATTCCTCATTTGTGAAGTTTATTAGGGTGCCGCTTTAGATTTAAAGTACAATGCCGTTTTTTGTATGCATTATTTTCAGTCCGAGTATAACTCGGTATTCTTGACTTTATACAATTTTTTATTGCTCATTTTCATACTGACAACAAGTGTGTTTTGTTTGCTATAAGTATCTATTCTATTTTACTTAGTTTATATATTCGTTAAACCACTTAATCCAGCTCAAGTCACGGGACGGCTGCAGCCTATCTCAGCCGACACTGGAAAAAGGCGGGGTATACTCTGAACAGTTCGCCAGTCCACTGCAGGGCCAACACACACACTGCTATTCACACCCCTTCCTAGGGTCAATTTAGAACAGCCAGTTAGCCTAATGTGCATGTATATGCACCGTAGGAGGAAACCGGACAACTCGGAGGAAACCCATGCACACACATGCAACGTCCACACAGAAACGCCCTCATTGAGCCCGGGACTTTCAGAACTTTCTTGCTGTGAGGCGGTCTTGCTAACCACTATGCCACCATGCTGCCCTATTTTAATTACTAATAATCCTGTGTGAATTTATCCGTAACATTACATGAAATCGCATCATTATTTGTTGCCTTTGGAGAATGTTTTTTTGAATATGAGCATTTAATTCATAAGTACATTTTTTTCACTTTTTATTATTGCAGGAGTTTGGCTTATCAGAATCCCAGAATCCGAATGTTTTCAATAGACCGCTACCTGCTAGCTCTCTATGCAACAACACCACCACATGTTTAGTGCCAGTAGTACCGTCTAAACTCATCTTGACCTGTTACTTTATTTACATATCATACGTAGAAGCTTTGAAGGAAATGTGCTTTGTAGCCGATTGCCTGAACAGAGTACCATTATCATAGAATATATACTGAGCCTATTACTAACTTGCATGACAGCCAGTCAGCATTAACTTGAAATGTCACTGCCTCATTGGGGTTTCCTGTAGAAGAAAGAAAGAAAAGAAAATAATATATAGATTTAGGCACTCTATGCCTAAATATATATATTATTTTCTTTTCTTTGTGGCAGCCTGTAAGGACTTGATTGGACGAATATGGATTGGTTGGAAGGAAAACTTTTTCAAAAGACTGTTTAGGGTTTTTTTATGAATTGTTTGATATACCAAATGGCTTCTAAATGCTTGGCGCAGTGGATACTGCGAACAGTGAGTGGTCCTTGCCTTGTAGCTAATTTTACTCAGTATTTTAGAACGTCTCTTTAGCAGCGGTGATAATAGACTCAAACTTGGCTATTTGTCTGCACAAGCAAATGAGTAATGTGGCGTGATCTTTTTTTTTTCCCTTCTCTCCTGAAGAACAGTTTATATTCAGTACTAATTTCCAACTTTTCACTAACGATTTTTCACAGGAAATTCCCCGAGCTGTTTACTTGGTTCAAAAACTTCCTGGGCTACAAAGAGTGTGCCCAAATCGAGAGCTTTCCCAAAGAGCGTGCAACAGAGGGCATCGCTATGGAGATTGATTATTCATCCTGCAAGAGATTGGGTTTCAGTTACAGAGCTCTGCCTAAGAGCTTCCAGCAGCCCAAATGCACAGGGAGAACTCCACTCTGTAAGGAGGTGAGTGACAGTGATCGATGGTTTCTTTCACTCCCACGGCCTGCTCTCTGCAGTAGCCGTGTTGTTTTAGTGACATTTCTCCATCACCAGCAGCGTTTTAATCACCTTCATTCTTTAGGTTCTGAATGACACGTGGGTGTCTTTCCCATCGTGGTCGGAGGACTCCACTTTTGTTAGCTCTAAGAAGACACAGTACGAAGAGCACATATACAGATGTGAGGACGAGCGCTTCGAGGTATGAAAGCACTCAGAACGTAGTTTTATTCTGTCTTTTGGGACGTGACAGCAAAGCTGGAGCAACACATAGGGACCACTGTGTCTTGACACTTGCTTCTCATCCACAACTGGTTTTTAACCAGACAACTTATTTCAACTAAACTTCTAAAGAGTCTTATTTACATTGTATCATAGTGCACTTCCTGTTTTATTATTATATTTATTATGTTTTTTAGTCTTTACGATAACACTTTATCATTACTCTACAAGGGCTTGCCATCATTAATCCACAACTCCTCCCTCATCTGTGAATGGATTTTTATGAAACTCGTACCGAATCTTTAGGACATAATTCTATTGTATGCCTCTTATTTGATTTTTATATTAAATCCAATTTTTTAATATTGAGATTTCTCAGTATTCGTGAAAATGACTGGTGGAACAAACACCTGTTCATTGACCTTTGGCCTCATACCATCTGGCATATTAATGTCAGATCCTTGTTGTTGTATAATAGGGCCTAACATTAGGTTATGTTAGGTTGCCTGAATTACGTGACTTTGGGGAGGGGGCTATCATAACGTGATTGTTGCATGACATCATGTCATTGATGGAGTCATCAAAACAAATTCATATTGAATCCTTGTATTGGGAGAAGTTCTGTTTTTAGGCACTGCCTAAGTCTTTATATTACCATGAACAGTATATAGCTGCAAAAGGTAATAATTTACTAGGGCCGAGCACATACTTGCGGACTGCTGACAGACAAACACACATGCACAATTTTCTGCAGAACAAAAATCTTCTCGTTGCAGAATCTTCCCCACTCACTTGAAAGATAATAAGCAGTGCAGATGAAATAAGTATATAAATATACCTAAATATATAAATAAGGAACACTGGTTCATTTTTATTATAGAATTAGCCTAATTAGCCTGTCTAATATGCAATGATTTCTTGGCAGCTCGATGTGGTGTTAGAGACAAACCTGGCCACTATCCGTGTTCTGGAAACGGTTCAGAAGAAACTTTCGCGAATGTCAGCAGAAGAACAAGCCAAATTTAGGTTGGACAACACCATGGGAGGCTCCTCTGAGGTCATTCACCGCAAAGCCATTCAGAGGATATATGGGGACAAAGCTGCAGACATCATTGATGGTCTCAAGAGAAACCCTGCGGTCTCTGTACCCATTGTTCTAAAAAGGTAAACTCTGGGTTCACGGCTGAAAATAACCAGTTGGATGTACTGCATCTCACAAGCAGTTGAAGAAAATGATCTTTAAGCTAATCTCAGCTTCTCACAAGTGTAGTTATAAAACATACTTTGACAGGTGCAACTTTATTTCAAATAGATATTTTCTCTCTTTTTTGAGTTGTACGATGGGCACGGATGCTCTTACTGTGTTTTCAGACTGAAAATGAAAGATGAAGAGTGGCGGGAGGCTCAAAGAGGCTTTAACAAGATCTGGAGGGAGCAGAATGAGAAGTATTACCTCAAGTCATTAGACCACCAGGGTATTAACTTCAAACAGAATGACACGAAAGTCTTCCGCTCCAAGACATTGCTCAATGAGATCGAGACTCAGTATGATGAGGTAAGACAAATCCTGTCACTTTTTATAACCTTCGTTTTTTCCTTTTAAAGTAAATATATGTGGAAGGCTGTACAGTGCAGGATTCATGTGTGCCGCGAAAGACCTGGGAAATAAAAAGGGGGATCAAATAGGAGGTATTAGCAAGGTCAATAAAAAGTATAAGGTTGATCCGTTAAGCCACTGAGAAGGTGTGACAGTGCAGCTGTACGTGTTTAGGTTTAATTTACACAGGAGCATCTCATTGAGAATTGGTTTGGTAATAGAAAACCAGTCTAGAGACAAGTATGGCTAAAATCTAGATCTGTTTTACTTGATTCTTTGGTAGGTGGCCAAAAAGGAGTGACATTAAATTGTGACAGTGACAGTGGTGGCTTAGTGGTTAAGGTGATGGGTTACTGATTCAAAAGGTCAACAGTTCAATCCCCACTATCACCATTGTTGGGCCCTTGATTAAAAATGTAAAATTGAGAATAATGATGGTTGTAAGTAACTCTGGATAAGAGCGTCTGCCAAATACTGTAAATGTAAATATATATTTAACCACAAGTTGATGTGATGTAGCCAGATGCAAGACAGTTAATTTTATTGTCAATTCCCTCGGCGGAGCTGTTGTAACCACATGAATTATTGAATCCATTCATCCCTCTGTGAGCAAACGTCTGACCACACTCATGCACAAATTTGGTGGGGACACCCAACTTGAGTCCCAGAGATGATTTTATTTTTAAAAATGTCCAGGTCAAAGGCCAGAACGAGTGCCCAAGGTTTTCAAGGTCTACATGCTTATAGATATGCCAGTCCTATGAAGCACTGGTAGGAAACCATATTCGGAATTTCCTTTGACCTTGAGTGACCGTGAAAGGTAACAATCAAGGTCACATGATTTTGAATGCTTGTAATTTTAAAACAAGTGTTGATAGACATGCCATTACTATGGAACGTGAATATTAGAACTTTATATGAGCTTTCTATTGAGTCTGTTACCTTTGACCTTGGGCGACCTTTCTCAATCCCCAGCCAAATGGGTAATTAAAGCCTGTTCCCATGTAGGGCTTATTTGCTTCTATTCTGCAATTATCCTTGCTGTAGGCTGAAGAAACCTTAAGTCCCATCTGGTTATAACTATTATAGAAAATAATTTATTCAGCCTGAATGCTTCAATTGTATTGTTTATATACTAAATTATATAATGTTTGTTTTTTTTACTATTATTAATGAATAAGGTGCATGGAGCATTTTTTTCTGGTTTTGCTCGTTTGTTTTTACTTAGAGATTATGGATGTTGGCAGAAGTGATCCATTTTAAGCTGACCTTCAACATTCATCCTTCATCTTTTATATAAGGAATTAATCAATTTCTTTTTAAATGTTTTGTTAATGTAAGGGCAGACTTTGAGAATATGACAGAAGGGTGAGCTTTATTTGTGCCAATACTAAAAAGAACCTTTTCTAAAGAAGATTGTGTAATTGCTCATGTTTGGTTCTGAAGTTTCTGAATAAGTTGTTCCAGTTTTTTTAAACCATGCAGTGTTGTCATGTGAAATGTGGGCACCTGAATGGCCGAGTGGAAAAGAAATGGTTCTGTTGGCAGGAGATCGTGAGTTCATATCCAGGCGATGCTCGAAGCCAGCCGTGGCCGAGAGGCTGAATGGATAATACTGGCTGCCTCTCTCGGTAGGAGAGATGGCGTTGTTCTAACATGCCTATAAGATCCTGTTCTGACTGTTCAGCTGGCATTATAGTGTTAATCCTGAGTTTTTAAGGGAATTTCACGGGATAATTTAAAATAGGGTTATTTTAGCTTAGGTAAAAAACTGTAGAAAATGACTGTCACATTGGGGATGTGTTCTGATGTTTACAAGTTTGTGAAGAAGCTTATTTCCCAAGCAACAAAACAAACTTGTGGCATTCACACTCCATCTTGTTTGGAAATCGATCTCTTCACAAATTCTGCGCTACTTTCCTGGTTTCTTTACGATTGTTAAGGTAAACAGACTCATGGGGGATTCTGCAGGGATCTGTTCCATGTTGTCAGACACAGTAACATGACGAGCCTGTCAGTGGTGAAAACAAGCTGTTTGTATTGACGCAGTGATTACGTTGTTATTGTACAGCTCATTTCAGGGGTCAGTTATAGCTTTCTAACTCGATAATAGACCGTTTTTGCCCCTGGTGAAAATGTAGACATAAAAGGATTGGGAAAATGGGGCCAGGTTGTTAAAAAATTCTGGAGTTATCCTTGTACAAAATACAATGACACACAAAGTAAATGTTTCGTAAGTCCTGTCTGTAACAAATAATAGAACCCGTATGTACGACTAGAGCCTTATGTCTCAGTGTTCCGATATTTAAAAAGATTTGTTCTACAACATTTGATACTTATTCAAGCACAGAAATTCTGCCTGCTTAAAAAAACATGCTTTATGCCTCAACGCGAGTAGTAGCCAGGGTCTTTGTGTTTTCGGGTTGTCCATACGTTAATGCAGTATATCGAGAATGCTTTGAGATATTCTCTTTAGACTTTTCCTAAAACTCTGACTCAACAAGGAAGTGTTTAGATTTTGGAACTCAAAAGGTCAAGGACACTGCGGCCTCATGTGTGCCATTCTTGTGAATACAGTATATCGAGAATGTTTTATGTATTTTATGCAATAATTTGACCCTGTACACTTAACTTCAAGTTTTAATACATAAAACATTCTCATAAACCTTAAGAAACAAGAACATTTTCCAGTCATACTACCACTGTCCTCACCCTAGCACTGCTTTTTTGACCCAACACTGTACTGTCACTGTCCGCTTTGTATACCATGCTAACGCGTATAACAGTGGCTGATGATGGTTCTAATTCTTTTATAAAGTAATTTATAGTAAATTCTATAAATGGATTGCTAGTTGATTCTGTAAGATGATTGCTGACTTTCATGATCTGGACTTTACAATCCTGTGCAGCGGCAGGAGGCATCAGAAGACAACGGTTCATCTCCATCAGGCCCTCACATGACTCTCCCGTATGAAGATGGCCAGATCCTGGAGGACGCGGCTGCCCTCATCATCCACCACGTCAAGAGGCAGTCCAGCATCCACAAAGACGACAAGTATAAAATTAAGCAGGTCATTTACCACTTCATCCCTGACATGCTGTTCTCCCGGCGCGGCGAGCTGTCCGACGTGGAAGAAGAGGAGGAGGAGGAGGAGCCAGATCCTGAGGAAGATGGGGCAAAGAAGCCTAACGGTACAACTCAGACCAAATCCAAGCTGCTGTTCAGCCACACGACGCCAGCACAGCAGAAGCTGAGCACTTGCGATGAGGCCTACAATCTTTTCTATGTCAGCAACAACTGGTACGTTTTCCTGCGTTTGCACCACATGCTGTGCTCCAGGCTGCTGCGCATCTACAACCAGGCTGAGAAACAGATCGAAGAGGAGACCAGAGAGAGGGAGTGGGAGCGCAATGTGTTAGGGCTCAAGAGAGAGAAGAATGACAGTCCAGCTGTCCAGCTGCGCCTCAGGGAGCCTCGTAAGTTCAGTCTTATGAAAACCTTTATAACACGAGGCCTCGGGCAGGGGCGGTCAAATCATGAATTTATTATCAAGCCCATTAGGCAAATAAGGACCCAGTCATGCGGTCCAAGTCTGTGTTTGAGTTTATGTAGCACGTTGTCTTTAGAAAAAAAAACGCTTGCTTGGGTCCACTTTTGCTGCACCTTGTTGTATATAAACTAAACAGAATTTGAAACTTTAGTAAACAGTTTTTATGATCTAGTGATTGCTCTCTTGTAGTGGATATTGACGTTGAGGACTACTACTCCGCCTTTCTGGAGATGGTGCGTAACCTTCTTGATGGGAATATGGAAACCTCTCAGTATGAGGACCAGCTGAGGGAGATGTTCACCATCCACGCCTACATCGCCTTCACCATGGACAAGCTTATACAGAGCATCGTCAGGCAGGTACGGGGATAAATCAGATCCGCACCGTTCTTACTCGAGCACTCTGGCATTGATTTTCAAAAAAGGAAACTGCTGGTGTTCTTGCATGTTGCTGTTTATTCTTATGCAGTAAAAAGCCAAGTGTACATCATTTATCAGCTTAACTTGAAGCTATGATTGTTCCTTAATGTTGTCCTTTTTGATGCTCACCCTTCTCAGCTCCAGCACATAGTGAGTGATGAGATCTGTGTTCAAGTGACAGATCTGTACCTCACTGAATGTTCCAATAAAGCAACAGGTGGACCCACGCCCACTCAGTCATCCAGGGCCAGCGCCGAGGCGATCTACCAGCGCAAAGCCGAGCAGCTAATGGCAGAGGAGAATTGCTTCAAGGTATGCTTGCTTACAAGTGATGATATTTTTTAACCTGTCACCGACTCGCTCAGGAAAGTGGTCGGCTCATTCCGCTCAGCCATCAAACACCGCACTTAATTCAGAAGCAAGGCCTTGGATTTAATGAGGATTGTAAAAGAATAAATGTAGAAGGTTTTATTTCAGTGGAAGCGGTTAAAGCAGATTTGTTTGGCCTTGCTATGGTATTTTGTAATTGGGGTTGGACCAGTCATGAGTTCAGGGCCTCGGGACAAATCCATTTCGTATTTAGTTTGTTGTTTTTTTTTTTACAAACATAACTGCTTATTCTTCTGTCTCTTGGTATGTAGCACTGTTTAAATCCACATGGGGTGCTGTGCTGCCTGCCAGTGTGTGAATAGTTTGGAGTGTACCACATGTGGGACTATTCAGGAACAGTGACGTTACATCACCGTGAATTCACTCAGTCGACAGTGGGTGAAGGAGTGGTACTTCCTGAAAGGACCATTGCAGGGCCAACACACACAACCTAGGGCAATTTGAAACAAGTAGTTAGCCTAATGTGCATGTCTTTGGTCTGTGGGACGAAATCAGAGTACCCGGAGGAAACCCACGCAAGAACATGTAAACTCGGCACAGAGGCGTCCTTGCCGAGCCCGGGACTTGAACCCAGGACCTTCTAGCTAGTAGGCGGGCGTGCTAACCACACTGCCACTGTGCCGCCTTGAATTTGAATAGATTTTTTCACCTCTTTCTTCAGTTGTATTGTATGCAGTATCGACACAATAACTTTGCCATGGAATCTGTAGCCGAAATGCTTTTTATTGTGAATGCTACACATTATGAATTTCCCTCTGGGATTAATAAAGTATCTATCTGTCTGTCTTGATGTCCTCTTTCATTTCCTGAACCTCGGCTCACTGTATTAATTCTATGAATAGAATTTTTTTAAGCTTGAGAACCGTATTTTGCATCTTGTTTTCAATAAAGCCGCTGCTGTGTTCATAGCTCCTATTCCAGAAGAGCAAAGGGAGTGTACAGCTGGCTGTGGAGCTGCTG
Source organism: Porochilus rendahli (assembly GCA_039654305.1). Taxonomy (NCBI): domain Eukaryota; kingdom Metazoa; phylum Chordata; class Actinopteri; order Siluriformes; family Plotosidae; genus Porochilus; species Porochilus rendahli. Next base: position 8,521,463 of record JBCNYG010000014.1, on the reverse strand, counting down.
GACACCGACGAGGAGAACTCTGATGAGACCATGGAGTTTGAGGTAGACTCTTGCACTGTTGCATTGCTTCAGATGTTGATTATTCTTTGCTTGACATTCTGGAAACTGACATAAACCTCGTCTTCTCCGGGCCTCTTGCAGCGCTGGCCGGATTACGTCGACCGCTACCTGAACACGGATTCGACTCCCCCAGAGCTGAGGGAGCAGCTCTCCCAGAAGCCCGTGTTTCTGCCCAGGTGAGGCTCAGCCCTGCTCCACCTCCTGAGCCCCTGAGCCTAGCATGGCTCGTTTCCTAAAGTCCACTCAGCCTCATAGCTAGATGAATAACATCATCACTGGTTATTTATGATCCAGATGTTCTGGTTACACAGAATGTCGAATGAAACTTGTTACTCGACGTGAACGCCATGTCACTTAGCTGGTACGAGTGTGTTTCTATGGCATTATAGAATGAGTGCAATGTTCAGACAATGTGCTATGACATGCAATGTTTCCCTCCAAAAAAAGGACAAGCTCTTTGTGTTTTCTTTATCTTATGGACATGGGAGTTGTTAGGATTTTCATTCTTGCTGCAGTCCAGAACATTTTGGTGATTTCTCTGAATTCGATTCTTTGATGATTGTTTTTTTTTTTTCTTTGTTTTTTTTTTTTTTTGGGTGGGGGGTGTTGGGGGCAGACCGTCCTGGACCTGGACCTTGCAGGACTAGTGTATAGATTATTTATGAATCTCATTGTAAGTTTGATATAATGTATTTAGATCACTGCTATTTATTTCAGACATTTTTGCTCAGCATGAAAATGTTTGAGTTTTTTTTTTTTTAGATACAACTGCATTTAATTATTCACTTATGACTGCCTTTGTTACAACTGTGATGCTGGAAGTAACTGGAAAAGTGCATATAATTTTAATCTTTGTATTTTCAATGTAAGTATGGAGAACTATTTTTATACCACCATTCTTAACAGACTTGTCAGACAGCTGTGTTTCTTTGAAGTTCATACATTAGTAAATTAATAATTATGCAGCAAGACTACAAACATGGGCTCCCATTTAGGATGTACTTCATTAGATAACCTTTTTAAAAGGTAAAGGGTACATACAGGCTATAATGTTATAATATAATTGATCAAAAAGGAACAATTTATGCCTTCTAGTCATGTATTGATTTTCACAGAAATGATGTGAGAAATTGCTCTATGTGTTTGCTTTATGTCTTCCTAGAAATGGTTTTAAGGAATTTATGATTTCAGTCTTTTCTCAGCAAAAAAAAAAAAAAAAAAAAAAAAAAAAACAACAACAAAACAACTGTGTTACATGTTTCAGAGATGCAGTGCGCTCCCGTTGAAGTGTGTGCTTTTGGTTGGGGTTGTGAGTTTTCAGAGGGCTGCTGTGGATAGAAGTCTAACTTGCCATGGTGTGTGACTCCCATACAGCTGTATTTCAGATGGGGAGCTTGTCAATAAAAAGCTGGTCTGAATTGTATCCTCAAATGTCAGTGTATTTCTTTTTTCCAAAGTTCAAGCACTTGCATGGGAGGATTTAAATTTATTTTTTTATCCCTTGTGGATTACTTCCTCATCATTATCATCATCCATTATTTTTGTGGTTTGGCTTTGCATGTCTCAGTTTGTGTAATGCGAAAGATAAAAAAAATATATATAAAAACTAATCATATAAAAACTGGCAATTTGTTTTGCCCAAATTTTTTTGATTGACATATGTTGATGGTTGTGATTTTTTCCCCCTCTGTGCATCATATTCTGGGTGTGTGATTGGACAGTTTAGGCTACTTAAACCTACATTTCATATTTATGTTGCCTCACAGTTTGCCCTGTATAAAATAATGCAACAACAACAAAACAAGCAAGCAGAATTTTGATGCATGGTCATAATCGAATTTGAACTGCTGATAATTCTATTATGGTAACTCCTAATGTGGCTTTTTAACTGTCATTTCTTATTTTTATTGAGAATTGGCTAGTGCATCTCAATTTCTGTAAAGTGGAGTCCTGAATACAAAATATTCATGGTTTCAGTCCCCGCTCTCACCTGTAACCTGTGTGGTAAGTACATTTCTAATTTTAGTATTTATTGAAGCGGGGATTTTTTTTTAATTATTTCGTTTTTCTTTTTCATAATCTGAATGTGTACTTGATCAAAAATATGGCTTGCCACGGATCTGTGCCTGTTAAAGGAATCCCTGAGTCAAACGGAGGTGCACTGTAGCCTTTGTACATAATCTCGTTTTTGATTATGATTGGGTGTTTCTTTCTCATCACACTGAGAGGCTGAGTCTTGGTGCGTGGGTTACGTGATGTGATGTACATTGCTGTGACACATGGCTTTGCTGAGAACGTTACACCTTAACACAGTGTTTCCTTTCTGACTGCCAGGAACCTTAGACGGATCAGGAAGTGTCAGCGAGGGCAGCACATACAGATGAGGGAGGCGAGTGAAGCGCCTAAGAAACCCGGCGATGGTGCGGACGACCCGAAAATGGAATGCATGTTTAAGCTCAACTCCTACAAGATGGTGTACGTTATTAAGTCGGAGGATTACATGTACAGACGCACAGCGCTCTCGAGAGCTCATCAGGTATGCAAATGTTTGTGACGTTTAATCTCCAGATGCTCAGCTTTTGTTCTGAGTAAAGTCTCGTTTAAGTACGAGGAGGCAAAAGTCCAGGGTTCTGCAATGCTTGAACCTTGTCTTTTTGTTAAACACTGTGTGTTTCCCTTCATACTTTCTCTTGGGTACCTGTCGATCCCATTAACGAAGGCGTGGTCTCACATCCTTCCAAGTTAACACGGTGAATGACTTTCATATTGATCCACGTTATCTGATAAGAGATATTATATTATATATATATTATTATATTATATTAATTACCTGTTGTGTTATGTGGTGGAGGAGATATCACTGCTTTCTTTTTTCGTAGCTGCTTATTTGAGAACGGGCTATCGGCACTGCCTGGTCAATAAATCACACGCACTTTGATTTCATCTGGGTCCCTTTAGCTTTAACTACAGCACGCGTTCGCCATGGAGTGTGTGGTGCCAATTCATATGTAAAAGTGATTTACATACTCACCGAGGCACACTTTCACTATATGAGCCAGATTATGTTCGAACCAGAAGTTGTTGTCCTGTAATATGTCACGCTATTAGTGAAGAAAAATGAGATAACCTGGTCATGCAGTACATTTAGATCGTCAGCTGACGATGTTTTATTCCCACGTAATGTTGCTGAGCCTCGACCTGACTAACTGATGTTACCTGTATTTCATAATTAGGCAGTAAACTTTAATCAGGACAGGTAAACATCTTAAAGTTTTCCACATTGTAGTGCCTCAGCATGTAATCTAAATTTGCTTGACAACTTCCTTAAAAAAAATTTTTTTTTAAAGCTGCTTTGCTAGTGTCTCCGTTTGCGTCCTCAGCTGATGGATTGCCTTGTTGAGAGTCACGTTTTCATTGACAGTTACATCGACAATTGTGGGATTCAGACCTCAGGGGTTGTATCAGTCTCCTCACCCAGTGCATCCTCCTCTCCTGGTCGCTCGCCCCTCTCCCAAATCCTTAGTCTTGACTTAGGAACGGGAAAGAAATTATTCAGCTGAAACCGCTTCTGTCTTTAACAGTCACCTTCCTGTCGCAGACACTAGCTTATGTGTATCCTCTTTTTTTCTTTCTTTCTTTTTTTATTTTTTATTTTTATTATTTTTTTATTTTATTAATGCTGGTTACCAAATCGTGAATGGGAATGAGCTGGACTCCAGATAGCGAGTGTCCATTGTCACCTGGTTTTTGCGGAGGGAAATGTATGAAAACTAATTACTTTGTTGTACCTACTGGAGGCTTGACACAGAAGGCACACAGCTGTAGTGCTATTAAGTCACTGACAAATCAATCTCTTTCTGAGACATTGTTACTATTTAAAACTCATAATGTTTTGGATAATGGAAGTGATTTGGCTGCCTGAGTTTGTACCGGAAGTATATTAGCACCACCATGACTGTGTGTGTGTGTGTGTGTGTGTGTGTGTGTGTGTGTGTGTGTGTAGTGAATTGGCTGTGTATGAACATTATTCTAATAAATTATGATGACGCATCCACAGCAGCCAATGTCTATGATAAACTGTGGCCTTCACTCCGTTCCTGACCCCCTGATAATTTGAGAAACCTGAGAACTCTTCCTTTTATTTAACAGGAGTGGGCGGAGTGAAAATGAATAAAATTCAGCTGGTAGTCAGCCAATTTGCAGCTAATCTCCATGGCAACCAGCCTTACATTCCAGTATAGGTTCATATTCTTTTTCCGCTCTCAAGAATTCCAAAGGTGCAACAAAAGCAGACGGGACAAGTCCACTTCATTAAATGTGTAATTGTTGTGGTAAAAAAAAAGGCAAATTTCTCACTCATTGGCCGAACCACTAAATCCTGTTAGGGTTGCTGGAAAGCTTGAGCCTATCTCAGCCAACACTAGGCCAACAGCTCACCAGACCATTGCAGGGCCAACATACTTATCCAGTCACACTGACACTCACACCTATGGGAGCTGGAGCAGCCAGTTAGCCCAGTGTGCATGTTTTAATACTGCAGGAGGAAACCAGTCCACATCTGGATGTCTCCAAAAGCATAAGAAAGTCATGTATGGTGACCTGGGAATATAATATAATGACTGAAAAGTAATGCTGATTGGTTAAAATTGCGAAATAGAGCAGAGTGTATGAGGATTGGTTGAGTTTACATGAACTGAATCAATTTCAACATCGCAGAAACCTTTTTCTTTTTTTTTTTCCTTGCCAGTGAGGAATTTGTTGATGCTAAGTGCCAAGCTGTACCTTTTGTTGTCACTCCAGGTGGTGCATCTGGTTTTTGTTCCATTTTATTATGTGTCTTTTACCTGGTTATAGTAAGCATTGAAAACTTTAAAGGTACCCTCTCTGGTTATGATGTCAGTAATAAGGAAAGGTACCGTTCAGTACCATTTCTTCTGGATGTAGTTAGCCACCGACAGGTGATTCTGCTCCTGTAGAAATCCAACAGAATTGCTTTGGTTTATTAGGTAGATGGAGTATCTGGAGCAGGAGTGTTAAACTTATAGAATATTTTGGAGGAAGGAGCAGCGTTAACATTTTCGCTCTATTATCAACAGTGTATAATCATAATTTCTGTCTATTCTTTTTTTTCCAGTCGCATCAGCAAGTCAGCACACGGCTGCACCAGCGGTTCCAGAACTGGTTGGACTCCTGGAGGAAAAAGCATGTGACCAACGAACTGGCTAGCGACAATCACAGATGGCTGATGGGAGAAGGCCAGGATAGTATGCGAGCCTGTAGAACGTGCTGCGAACCTTGCATCCTTCACTTCCAGACCATTAACAGATTCCGGGTCACCTACAGCAGCGCTCCATAACACCGCACTCTCTGAGAGCTGGTGCTTTAAGAAGAAGGAAAAAAAAAACTGACTGGAACAGCACTGAATTTTATTGCTGGTTGCCATGGAGCTCTTTTCAGACTCCTTAATCTTGTTCATTTTTATCTTTTTAAAAGTTTTAGATTGGAACTCCTGGCAAATGTTCATATTTTTTGTCAGTGTGGAGTAAAGACACACATTACCTATGTTTTTTATTTTGTTTTTATTTGGGGGGAAGGTGTGTGGTAGGGGTGTTAATTCCAGACAATTCTCAGTCTGAAGCTACTCATGAAGATGTCTGATCAATATCACAGGTCAGTGTGTTCTTTTATTTTTTATTCTTGTTGTGATGTAGATTTTTAGCATCATGCCCCGTCTGTTGGATGTTTTAGTATTTTGGTTCTGTGCTAACCTTGTCCTCCTGAACACTATTGTGAATCATAGCCAGACTCAGTCTGTGGAATGAAAAGGAGACAGAAATGCACTGACTGTGAAGAAAGCTCTCGGAAAGATCTTCGTGAGGGATCATGCAGCGAGGTCTGGCCTGAGGTTGTGAATTTGTACAGGTCCCTTTAACAGGTCTGTGCTCTTAAATATTTATAAACCCCTGAAGGTAATCATGCATTAACAGTTATCTAAGTTACCATCTGCAAATTCTGACCACAGCCACAGAATATCCGATATTGTAAATAACGTGTATATACTTCAGACTGTTTATATTCAAATGAACAATATAAAGTAGTTCACCTTTTAGATTTTATTATCTTAGCAGATGTGACTGATGCTGGTCTGTATATCATAAACAATTACCCTTTTTACCAAAGGAACTTATTGTTATGTTTTTCTTTTCTTTTTTTAATTTTTCTTTTATTATTTTTTTTATCTGTTTCATCAGTCTGTCCCTTTGTGTTCGTGACTTGTTTGGGCTTCTAAAGAATATTCTGTATGTAGAAACTTTCCCCTCCTGACTGATTTGAAGGATTTTTACTCGACCTTATATGGAAATTTGCCCGTGCTAATACAATTCTGAGTAGAAATTAGAAAGTGTTCACTGTTCTTGTCTTGTTTTACCTCCCTTCTTGTCCAAATCTGAAAAGTTGCTAAAGTCTCATTTTGCCACACATTTCTCATGTAACATGCGGTGATAACTGCTGAGGTATCTAAAAAAAAAAAAAGAAAGAAAGAAAAAAACCCACTGATGGCATGTTTCTATGTTCTCATGTACAGACTTTTGTATTATCCATTGTTTTTGAGTTAAGATTAAAATAAAACAAAGTAGTTCACAGTAAAATTCACAGGATAGATGCTGGTGTCCTGTCATTAATTATCTCACGTTCATTCATTCATTCATTCCTTCATTCGCCAAGTTGGCCTAAAGATCAGCGAAGCGGGTTTGGGACTGAAAGGTCCCTGGTTCGATTTGCCACTGAACATATGTGGCAGGGGTGGGATTAAACAGCATCTTTCCCTTACTCCACTTTCACAGCTAAAGTGCCCTTGATCAGGCACCTAGCCCCCAATGTGGGCTGCCCACTGCTCTGAGTGTGTGTGTTGACTGTTTACGTGTGTGTGTGCGTGCGTGCACTTTGAATGGGTTAAATGCAGAGCTTGATTTCTCTTATGGGCTTAATAGTGTGTGTGTGTGTGTGTGTGTGTGTGTGTGTGTGTGTGAAACTGCTTAATCTGCCTTGGGTAGTGTGGAGGCTGGAGCCTATCTCAGCTGATTCTGGGGAAATTTGGGGTACACACTGAGCAGCCTACAACCCCGTTTCAGGGCCAACACGCATACAGTACCATTCACACCTACAGTAGAGTGAAGTGAAGATTATACACCACCACTTTTGTCTAAAAGGGCTCCTAATAAAAAGAAGTAAAAAAAATTACTCTATAATTTTTGGTGAAAAGTTTTGTTTTTAAAGCTACACTTTATGAAAATTGTAATTTCAGTGTTTTTGTTTATTTGCCATTCTTTTACCTCAGTATACTTGGAATTATTATTTTTTTTTGGTTCTCATTGCCTTTTATACTTTTTATTAGGATCCATTTTAGACAAAAGTGGAGGTGTATAATCTTCACTGCACACTCTGTAGGTACAGTCTGGAAAAGCCAAGTGGCCTGATACCAAGTACCCAGGTGAAGCCCACTCCGAAAACTCCACCCAGAAATGGCTTCTTTGAGCCTAGGCACTATGGCAGTATGGCACCTCTATATTATTTTATTTACAGGTAATCGTTTGATCCCTTTAATTACATGACCGTGTCTTTAGGTTGAGAAGCTGCTCTTTTAAAGTGCATGTGTTCTTATAGATGAGTAGATCTTAGACATGGTAGTGATCACAGGTCACAGAACATCTGAAATTTTATGAGTTGTAATTGAGTACAAATAACAGCAGGGGGAGTATTTGGATAATGCTATCAGTCTATCACAAGCAAGTTTAACTTTGTTTTGTATCTTCTCAGTGTACGCTCGATATTTTAAGGCACATATGCAGGCGAGAACCAGAAAAAGAAGCAAGAACCACCACTGTGGTTAACACTGTGAAGCCTGCCCTTGTGCTTCTTTCATATTTGTAATCACTTGAAGAATTTCTTGTGTTTCTCTATCAATCACAAAAAGTAATCCAAAAACACATTATTGAATGTGCACCTTTTAACGCTTTCAATTCTATTTGTCCTTCCTATTGATCTAAATCTGACAGTTCTTCGTGGAGCACAGGACACTTAATTATCTGTCTGTCGCTGGAATATAGGTAGGTCTTTCAAAAATCTGTTGTGTTCCGTTCATGTTGGATGAGCTGTTTTATTCATTCATTTGAGATGTGTCGAATTGCTGTTTGGATGGACATGTTGTTTAATTTTTTGACATGCATCTTGACTTCTCTACTTCTTTGCGAAGTAGGTTATGTTTTCACTGGTGTAGGTTTATTCATCTGTCTGTTAGCACCTTTCTGTCCACAGTTTTTCATAGAGTATTTAAATTTTGATGATGGGTAGGTTATCACCCAGGGATGTTCCCTTTAAATTTGGTAATAGTCCGTGTACATTACAAAATACTACTACTAATAATAATAATCATATCTCGGACTAAACAGATTTGCATGAATAAAATCTGTTATCCATGTACAGGATTAGAAGCTTTGAGAAGGTTTCATGTTTTTTTTTTTGTTTGTTTGTTTGTTTGTTTTTTTAAGTGTGTTAGTACAGCAGGCCCAGCATGGGGTTCTGTGTGCTTGGCAGGGGTTTGTGCTCTCCAAGTGCTCTTGTCCACATACTTTTATTCACCTGGTAGTTTATAATGCATTATGTGTCTTAGTGCTTCAATGACATCTTAGTAGGTCTGACTGAAAATGGTAGATATGCTTTCTTTCATTCATTCATTCATTCATTTTCTGAACTGCTTAATCCTAATTTGGGTTGTGGGGAGGCTGGCGCCCATGCTTTCATTCATTAGTCCTTTGATTTTGTTGCAGCACTCAAATATGATGAAGGTCAGAAGGTATTAATTAAAAAAGAGGAACAGAACCTGGAGTTCAACCTTCAAGAAACACATATAGCTGTTATGGTTGAAGTAGGGGTGGCTCAGTGGATAATGTTCTGGGTTACTGATCAGGAGGTCGGTGGTTTAAGTCCCAGTACCACCAAGTTGCCACTGTTGGGTCCTTGAGCAAAGCCCTTCACCCTCAATTGCTCAGTTGTATGAATGATATATAAATGTAAGTAATTCTGGATAAGGGTGTCAGGGTGTAAAATGGTCCCATAAAGTGTATCTTATGCCTTAGAAAGAAAAAAAAAAAGGTTTTTGATCTACTTATGAAGTAATTCAATCAGCCCGGCGCTCAGGTTTCCTCGTTAACTTCAGTTAAAACACTGTAGGTTTTGAAAGAAAGCACTAGATGTTGAAAGAGATAATCATAAAGACAAGTTCATTTTTGTATTTAGTAAGGAAATGTGATTTACCAAGAGAATAACTGGAGATTTGTTGTTGTGAAAGACTCTGGGTTCATTTCACACACCCATGTCTTCACTTTCACTTTTGGACTACATTCCAAAAAGACAGCTTATTGTAATCCACTGGGAACATCAAGCCTTTCCACTTTGTTTACACTGTTTTTCCTATGTTCAAAAACTTTGATCATTTTCTCACACTCAACTGGTAATGTGATGCTCTGGATTTCTTTTCATGATCGTTGACATTTTGTCACTCTACTGAGGATTGGTATTCATCCCTCCTTCAACTGCTAAACAAAAGAAGGGTTTGTCACTGTAAAGTTTGTGTTCTCAGCAGTAAAGGCAGGAAGGAATAGGAAATATGATGATAAGATGTTTTCATATTCTTGCTCCAAACAGATGTTTCAAGATGTTAGTGATTGAAATACTATGTTCAGACAAGATGGAAAACCTCAGGCCTCCGAATCAGTTTCAGATGGAAGGGGACACTAGCACTTCAGGTGATGTAATTGTAATCAAGAAATTATCCCAGCTGTTACAGGATTTCTCCGAAATGTTCCTGTTCTGGTTATGATCACTGGGCTTTTTAGTCCCTGCTGTGCAGACATATTTATTTTCATTATACACAGTTCGTTACATCACTGGGGCAGTGGTGGCCCAGTGCTAGGGTGCTGGCTTACTGATCCGAAGGTCAGGAGTTCAAGCCCCACTATCACCGAGTTGGCTGGTCATGTCTCTCACTGTCTGTGGTGAGATGCTATGGTGATATAAAATCCACACAGAAACACCCTCGCAAGCCCGAGAATTAAACCCAAGACCTCCTCCTTGCTGTGAGGCAGAAGTACTAACCACTACAACAGTACACAGCTGCCCTTTACCATATTCTGCTATAAATAAGAAAGTCAACAAAAGCACTTGGTGGACATTACATTACATTTACAGCATTTAGATGTGCTTATCTAGAGCGAAGTGCTTTAAAGTCACTATCAGTGATTACATTTTTATACTGGTTTATCAGGACACAGACTAAATATACCATTAGTCAAAAACTCAGTGGATAGGTTGTGTGTGTGTGTGTGTGTGTGTGTGTGTGTGTGTGTGTGTGTGTGTGTGTGTGTGTGTGTGTGTGTGTGTG
>JBCNYG010000014.1:8425371-8452968 GCA_039654305.1 Porochilus rendahli | reverse complement strand
TATATATGTCTATATGTATATATATATGTATATATGTATATGTGTATATATGTATATATATATGTATATGTGTATATATGTATGTATATATGTATATGTGTGTGTATATATATATATATATATAGGCTTCCTATTGAGAAGATACAGTGGAGAAGCTGTTAATAATGCTAATATTGTTTAATAGTGTTTAATATTGTTATGTTTTCCTTATGGTGCCAGATTAGTTTTGATTACTGAAATATAAAAACCTCCTAAATTCTTATGCACAAACGAGCACGTGCATGCTATGTGGGGGACCAATTACGCATCGGCTTCTGATTGGTCAATCGGCTAGGCCAATGAGAATAGCGCGTGGTCTTGGCGATAGAGAGCAGATGTTCCTAATGAAAGCTGATTTATATGGATGCTGGTTTTTTTTTTTCTTCGAAGGGCTTAAGTACACCTTACAGTGACGAGTAGCGTGTTGGTGTTTTAGATAATTCTCTTTCAAAGTTCAACCATGGCGTTTTCTCTGGTGAGTTGGGTTTTTTTTTTTTTTACAGCCTGGTTCCGGTATAATGCACTTCAGGAAGAGCGCCTATGGGCCTGTATTTCTTTTGCCTGGTATGAACGCCGAGTTTTAGTGTTTGGGTTGTTAGCCTTTGGGTTGTTCAAAACCTTTGGCCACCATGTTTATTCGGTGCTAAAACCTATGAAAAACTTTTTTTAAGCATATAAACATTTTATTAAGTTTCAAGCAGCGTAGGGTTTGTCAGAGGCCTAGTGTTTTATTTAGGGAGTTAACACGGGGACTTTAATTATAAATTTAAATTATTGTTTGGGGTGTTTCCCCTCAAGGAGCCTGAACCTCTCATTATTTATCTTTTACTCAGGTACACCAGTAATGTCAAATTATTTACTTTAATTTATTTTAAAGGTACATATCATGGTTTTTCTTTAAAAAAAAGTGTACTGAACATAAAACAATACTCCCAGGATATCCAAGCACTAAGAAAAGTGGTTTATCTAGTTTCTTTGTGTCCATGGTATTAAAAAAAAAAATTGTTTTTCTCCTTGCTTTCTCTTAGAATGATAATCCAAGAGCCCTTAACCGTTGGGATTCTGATACGCCAGCGCTGTCCACCTGCAGTAATGCAGACATCTTTCGCAGGATGAACACCATGCTGGGTAACTCTCTGGACCTCACTGGGGTGTGCACCACTCCCAGTGCCAAGACCAAACGGGATTCCTTGATGGGTAATGTGCTGGCATTAGAGATATGGTTTTGCATTGTAGATCTTGTGTGAAAAGGGATTGCAATAGTTTGGAACAAACCTTTACTGGACAGATGTCTAGCCCAGCTCCTTCTGTACAGTTTGGGCTGATGTTCGGTACTTACCTATGAAGCTTCATTAATGTGAACCAAAAAAAATAAAATAAAAGCCACCAAACAGCACTCAAGGTTTTTGGTCCATGAAGAGTGTGTGCTTTGTATCTCTGGTAGGCATTTTACCTCTGGGTCATTCTTTGAAGCTGGTACCATAATGTGTAATGTTCATGATCCCTAAATTTTAGCGTAGCCCTTTTCCATGTTTACTGGCCGGCAGGACTAGTGATTATTATATTGTACTGGCCAATAATATTGAAATCCAACAAAAATTCAAAACAGAAAATATGGTTTGTGACAGTTTTTATTATACGAGGAAAAAAAGCTTCTCCATTGCAGCAGACTCTTCAATCAGCTCAAGGTCTGACCTTTCGTCTGAGTCCATATCATATACCATGGTTTCATTTTGTATACATCGCCATATGCAAATAATAAATCGGACAAGTATGAAACATATAATTTAAGATATCTTCCAAATGAGCTCCAGATGAAGTGGGACAATCTGACAAGTTTAAGATTTCATGCACAATCCAATGGAAGTCTTATTTCAGCAGGAACTGGTGTTTGTTTGCGTTGTGGGTACGCTGTCTGACTCTTCACTCCTCTTCCGTCACACGTTTTGGAGCTGGGTGTTTGGCACCTTGAATGTACTTCCACATTAGTTTATTTGTGGCGTTATGGATGAAAGCCAGACCACCGAACAAAGTAACGTGCAACCTGAATGGTCAAATGCCAGGTTCAGTCACTGACTATGAATAAGAGAGCTTGTTATTCAACTTGACAAGTTGTGTATCTGTATACCGAACACTAATTTTGCTTATGGCATTTCTGCTCGGACGAACTGATGCATATGAATACTCCCCCCATGTTTTTTGTCAATTCACTCAGAGGATGACTAATTATTAAATTCACTGATCATATTACTCATCCTTAACATTTTATACAAAATCATACATCAACAGCCCCCCACTTTTTGGTGTTCAATTGAACTTGATCAGTAATTTGTCGTTGAGTCATTTCTCCTCAAAGTTTCTTCCTGAAACTCTTGGAATTACTAATTATAACTACTGGAATTCATACAAACTAGGTCAGTAACTTTTGAATTTTTTATTGAACATATAAAGGCACATACAGAATATCAAAGATTGGCTGTCACAAAAGTTTAACACTTAATAAAGTGCAGGTGACGAATGAAGACTTGATTCTTGTTGCACATTTGTTGTAGTGAAAATGTCTACGGGTGTTTTTGTCTCGGATTTGCCAAATTCTTATGACTGTAATGTACAAGTCCTGAAAAAGAAATTTTTAAAGCCAAAGTTCCTAGTAATACTTTCTCATGTTGTGTATTCAAGTATGTAAATTGCCTCATAGAAGGCTGCACTGGTCAAGTAACGTTAGGCACCTGAGACATGAGCTGATGCTGCTGATTCAGGCCTGGAGCTGCTGGACGGCATCCAGCTCAGAGGGAATGATGCAGCGCTTCCATACTTCAGCCTCTGATCACGCAGATCACCTCACCATTCTGTGATTCGCCAGGCATTTCTCCCATCTCCTTTTTCCCCCCCAGCCTGCAGATACCGCCTAGTTTCCACTGCCTCAGTTCGAGGACAGCAGCCTTGGGGAAGGCCACAGAGATTTTTAGCCTGCAGAAGAATTTGAGAGGAATTGAGTGGTGTCTTGTGGGCTGATTATTAGTAGCAGAGTGTGAGGGCATCGGCACCTCGGTCACATGTCGCTGCATGGCATCTGCAGCGGCCTCATGCAGTCTGGCTTGCCAGCTTGCAGATTTATTTTGTGACAGAGCTTAGAGGGAATCAGTGTTTATCAGTAGGTTCTAGAAGCTGCTTACGAGCTGCGTGTCTTTTAATACCCAGCAGCTGATGCAGAGCCTACACCTACTTTGTTTTTTCTTTCTCAATCATATGAACAGAGCGTGCCGACTCTGATCTGTGTGCTGTCCGGAGCAGGATGCTTTTTCCCAGCAATGGGCAGCAGGAGTCATCTCGTGCTCTGCCTGATGTCACAGAGCTGGGCCTGGGCCTGCAGTCCCTCAGCTTATCTGGTTGGGAGAGGCCATGGAGCAGCCATGTATCGGAGTCAGCAGCCCCGAACAGCAACCCCTCAAGTGAGTACGTTTCTATGATTTAATGGAGATTTTCTGCTGTTTTTGGGATAGTTTTTGCCAATTATAAATAAGACTTCTGTGGCATTTATTCAGTCATCAAGGTTATTTTGTACTATTTGGTAGCTCCTATCACATAGTGTGGGAAGCTATTGGAATGGGTGGTGACCGTCTGTCACACTTTGGTTTCCGGACGATAACTTGAGAATGCTTGCTTGAAATTTGGTATGCGGGTGTCTTACAGGTACCCCGCCTGGGATTGGTGCATGCCAAAATCTGTGCATAATGAGCCAGCTGGACTTCATTTGGTTAGCACAGTTTTGTTTTTGGTTTAAGGATGATATAGATCAAGTTTAAAATGTGCCTTCTTGGACAGCAGGAGCTTTGGACCCCTGACATCTATTTTTAACATTTAACTTAAACAGTGCTGCTGCTCCAACCAAGGGCTTCTCCACAATGTGTGCCTGTTATTTTTAAGTTGCATATGGACTGAACTTCACCCTAAAAACTGTTCTCAGTAAATATTGTCTGGTGTGTTAACTAACGAATCTCAAATGGCAAAGACAGACTCATTTATTTTTGACTAAATAGCCTCTGAATTAATTTTGGGAGAAACTTCAAAACAAGGCTCAAGTCTGTTTCTTTCCCTGAGTGCGAATCTTTCTTTGCCATTTTTGAGATTTGTCCTGTTATTTTAAATACCTTTCAGTCACTTGATCATTGTTCAATTTCTAACATTGCAGGCTGTAGATTGATTGTCTTTCCACCTGGATATTTTTTGGTTCATTATGACAGTGGTTTAACGTGTAGCTTATAAAGTGAGTCGGGGTTTGGTGTGGAGGCGGAGCGATCCGTGCGTACTTCATGCCCCGCCTATTCCCAGAAGTGGTAACACAGTGACAAGCTCTGTGTGCTTCTGCTTTTACAAGTGAATTGTTTCTGGAAGGGTTTCTTTTTTTGTTCTGTGACATGTTCTCTTAACCCCTCATTGACTTTAATGATCAGTGTTTACATTAACATAAATGCTGTTTAACAGTGCTTGGCATGCTGGGAAGCCCTCTAAGTCAGCTCCTGAATAAACCTCAGGGCTTGATTTCAAACGATTCCAGTTCAGGAGCTTCCGACTTCCTAGAGAAGTTTCCAGCCTTGGCTCGCATGAACTCGCGTTCGCTGCTTGGTTCCCATTCCAGCAGCCCTGTGGACTCTGAGACCAGCGGTTTCAGCTCTGGCTCTGATCATCTTTCTGATCTGCTGGTAAGTTGGCAGCGTCTTCCAGCTTTGGGTTGTTTATTTTTTTACGGTTTAATTTGATTTCATGTTTGATAGTTTTTTTTTTTTCTTCTCTGCAGTCATCTTTGAGAATCTCCCCCACTGTGCCCTTCATGCCAAGCATGCCAAAGGACCCATTAAAACTCACTCTTGGCTCCACTATGGACCCTGACAGTTCTCCCTTGACCCCTCCACCAAGTGCTCCCCCAGGCAACAGTGTGTCCCGCCGCTGGCCTGGGGCATCAGTCTGGCCCAACTGGGACCTGCTTGAGACTCCCGACGGTCCGTTCAGCATTGAGAGAGAGGCGCGCCTTCACAGACAAGCTGCAGGTATGCAGCATGGTTTTAGACCCTGTTGTAAAGGTGTGCACATCTCTATTACTATCTCAAAGCGATAAAATACTTCACTTAAGACGGTATGTTGGAAAACGCACCTGAATGTTTACAGGGCACAAAATCCAATCCTAAAATTTGAAATGTTTTCAGGCAGTTAGTTGCCCATGTTGGTAGATTGCAGGGGTGGAACTGTGTACTTAATTTTATGCAACATCCACCTTGCCTTTTGTGCATAATTATTCAGTTCTGTTGCATCCACCTAGCCTGAGGGGAGTCGTTATACATGAGTTTCCCATGGCGTCTCACACCTATAATTCCTGTGTCTGCTGTCTTGCGTGTCGGGAGTCATACAACCATCTATTGTAAACAAACTGCAAAGCGATTGAAGTTATCCTGTCCTAGCCTAAAGCTATGGTACCCACTTGTGGCAATATTTTGATTTCCCAAAGATGACTGTAATGCCTTTTGGTTAGTCTGGATTGAAGCCTTCCCTGTTTATTTTTAAAAGCCAAAGCTTTGATGACAACCATTCAGTGTCCACTCCCTGGTATTCAAAGTCGGTTCTGATCACTATCACAGTGAAAATATTTTTCAAACAAGATTTGAGTGTGTTAGAAGTCAGTGCTTTACTGATGTGTGCCATTAAGATTACAGGCTTATCCAAAAAAAACAAACAGGTAGTAATAGAATTTAAGGTAAAATTTCTCTGAAGCTAATCACAAGTTGTCTTTTATTTAGTCCTGTACAGCTAAGGGAACAAGCCAGTAAGAAATTTTGTCCTTATACTGTCTCTTCATGGTAGCAAACAGAAGTGTAGCCACTTGAGAGCAGAGGTCTCCTATGCCAGCCATAAAACAGTGTCCAGGCGCAACTCTTTCATTCTTTTCTTGGACAACCCAAGGAATGAGAAGGTTCTGTTGACCTCTGGGAATGGTGGTCTTTAGTCATCAGCACAGGTTTCTCCTGCATTCACCCATCCACTCTCAGAGTAATTATAGGATTCCAAAGGTTTTATTGCTAAACCAACATTTAGTTTTTGACAACTTGGTGAAATCCACATCCCTGTGCTGAATAATTATGAGCAACATGAGAAAAGCAAACAAAAAGGACTTTATTTATTTATTATTTATTTTTAAAGTAGATCTCTGATTATGTGACTGTCATAATGCCATGAGCACAAAGGCACCCAATAAATGAAAATGGAAAAATATATTGTGCTGCTGCTGTCGGTGTTGTGCTTGCACTTTTCAGCTTATTCTCTTGTGTATACTTCCAATTTTTTATTGGAATGTCCACCATTTTGTCGTTGACATCACTGGCGGAGAGTGTATTTTTGCTTGACCTTACAATGGCGACAGAATGCAGCGAGGAAACAGTGATTTTGGGACAGTTTTTCCATTGTTCTACAGGGCATACATGCATCCTATGCCTAATATAATGAAATGCTTGGCGAAGATTGTAAGTTAGTGTGTCACGTAGTGTAACTGAGTGTGCTTGAGCGATGGGTTGGTCAGAGCAGAATGATGGAAAAATGCAATAATTTTTTCTAGTTTCTTTTTTTCCCCCTTATAGACTACCAGCAGGTTAATGAAGATGAAAGACAAACAGGACACTGATTTTAAAAATAAACAAAATACTGGGACAATGTAACTAGCTATGCTCTTACACAGCGCAAACACGTCCCCTCGCTTCAGAGGCGAAACACCAGACAGTGTTCACTGACCCGCACAGTTTTTGTCTATTCATGACCTGCAGGAAACCGCTGAAAAGGGTCAGACGTTCTGTGCACCTAAAAATTGGGGTAGACTGCTATGTGAGGAAGAGAGGAAAAATTGGTTATTAGGCAACTTGCTTCTAGGCCTTCTCCATAGCACTAGACTTTCGACATGTTCCATGTCGGGTCGCCTTTTCACTTTGACCACTGGCATGGGGGCGTGGGAATACTGTGGGTACGGCTGTTGGAAGTTGCATTTTGCTATGGCTGACACTGATACCCAAACCCTCCTTTAATGTAGGTGTACAGGTGTCAAAACGGTTTTCCTCAAAGTGGGCTCAACACAGCCTTGATGAATTGGGAGGGCTCCATTTGTCTCTGGTGAAACTGTTTCGTCTGCTTTTCACGACGGGTCTTTATGGATTCTGAAGCTATAACCATTCTCTCTGGTGTTTGAGCAAAATCCTGCCACACAGCTATCTGGCATGTCGTCGACAACAAGGAGGAAACACTGCAATCCAACCACAACTGCGGCTTTAAGACTGGCCAATGGTGTCATTTCTGCCACTTTCGGTGCGCTTTCAGTGAAGGAGTTGTCGCTTTTTCAATGGAACGCAAGTTTCTATTAAAGTGCACGTCACTGTGTAATGTTATTTGCTTCTATTCTATTAAATATGCTGGTTTTAAAGAAATAAACATGAAATCGTGTTGAGCTGTTTAAGTGTATAATCTCATGGAGTTCTAATTTAGGTACTTTTTTAAATTCAGTTTCTCAGTTCTTAGCTCAAGCTCTTGGAACTTGGATTGTTTGCTAGTAATTGTTGAATATATGAGCTGTCTTATGCTTAACCATGTATGATGGTGGGTTTTTGAGGTTTAAAGCAATGGCTTTTGATTTTTGTGGGAAAGAGCATCAGAAAGCTGCAGTGGTGATGGGAAGAAAGGTTAAAGTTCATCCCAGAGCACTGAGGCACCACAAACACCATTTTATTTACTCAGAACTTTATGAATAAATGGTTCAGATTCAGTCAAAAAATCTTTCAACTTGATAGCTAATTGTGTAAAGTAATTTTTTTTTTATTTTTCCCCCCTTTGTCAGCAATTAATGAAGCCACCTTCACATGGAGTGGCCAGCTTCCATCCAGGAACTATAAAAACCCTGTTTATTCCTGCAAGGTCTTCCTTGGAGGAGTTCCTTGGGACATTACTGAAGGTCAAGTTTAACAGGCAAAAAAACATGTATTACATTTTTTGTGCAGCCTTGACATGAAGTTTTATTTCTTTCTGCCTTCAGCTGGCTTGATTAACACATTCAACTGTTATGGCCCACTGAGTGTGGAATGGCCTGGTAAGGATGGCAAGCATCCTCGTTGCCCTCCCAAAGGTAATATGCCCAAAGGTAATGCAGTTGGTAGGTTATTCATTCCATTTTTGCACTTTTGAAGGTGGTTTGCACCAGCGGTTGGGTGAGTGGCACTGGGGTTTTGAGTAACTCATGTTAGGTGGTTGTGTAGTCTATAGTCTTTTACCCGCACGGCATGTCATAGCCACACTTGTCAAACTTGCATGCAGTGTGTTAATGGGTTCCCTCCACTATCTCTTGTAGAATATAAAATGTACTAATTTAAAACTTGTAGACAGTGAATTGGTAATGTGGTAATTGACACTTGTCTGTTGTAGGTTATGTGTACCTGGTGTTTGAGTCTGAGAAGTCTGTGCGAGCTTTGCTGCAGGCCTGCACTCAGGATCTGCTTCATCCTGAGGGTTATAGCGAGTATTATTTTAAAATGTCCAGCAGGAGGATGCGCTGTAAGGATGTAAGCATAGCATTTATTCACTCTGAAAATTGGTAATTTCTTTGCCTTTCCATAATACCCCACAGATGAAGGTGCTTCAACACGTCAATAACATAAACCCTTAGACACTGCCCAAACGTGACCTGCTCCAGCATAATATGGTTAAGGTGCAAGGTAGTGTTTTGAGTAACAGCCAAAGTAAGGTGAAAATGGCTTACATGGGCAAAAATGTGATATTGCCAAAAAACTTCAAAGCATAATCTTTTACATTACCAAGTTCAAATATCCGTAAACAATATCTATTGCTATCCATGCTAAAATGTTTAAGAAAGGATTCCCTGTCCAAGTTGTATACAATTGTTAAATTTTGTTCAATTTTAATTTTAAGTAAAAAAAATACTCACTTTATTTTCTTTTTATATTTTTTCTTCAAACTGCTGTTATTGCTAAGGGTAAATCCCTATTATCCAAATTTGGTACCAGATTCCTGTCCCTACATGTGGAATCCCAGAAGGATTCCCCAAATCATATAATGGGAAAACAATGAGAAGCCTCAAAATGGGCATGGAAGATTGTGCTGATTGGGCGAGAGCTGGATTCATTTAGTTTATCGATGTTGGAGTTTCAAATGCGAGCATTCAGAAACTGGTTCTGTAACTGTACAGTCGGCCACCTTTATCGCGTGGGTTCCAGGACCCCCTTGTGATAAACTAAAACCTTGAGAGACCATCTCTAACACCTCTTTATTGTAGTTTATGACCTTAACACTCCATACTAACACTTAACTTATTAGACACATTTGTAAGCATTAAAATGCATATGTAATGGAATAAATACATGTATAGTAATTTGTTACAGATAATCTTACTTTTCAGGTGCTTATTATAAATATTAAGGGTTGCACTTGATCCTGTGCATACAGTAATCAGAAGTGACCTTTATACTTTACAATACATACAGTAAATGTTTATAAATGCTGTATGTTACGTTTATACTATAAATATATCCTAAAACACAACAAACATGAAAGATACGTTGAACACGTGCATGTTGGTTTCTTTTATTAGGGATTCTCTCTATACCAGTCAACTTACTGTACAGTAATTTTATCAGCTATCTTCCATAAAATTGTCTTCCCACTTCTAAGCAACCATCATTGAAATTCAACCAGTAATACAGTATACATGTTAAAATCCATAAATTATCATAAAGGCTCATTTAACTGCAATACGCCATAAGGGAACTGAGGAACCATGATCTAGCAGTGATTTTTACAATATTCAAGAGTTAGGTTCCAAGAATAAATCTGCAGTAAGTAAACCGCAATATAGCTGTGGGTGACTTGACTTGCCATTTTCTCAAAAGTAGCATTTCCTCATTGATGACATATAGAGTAATGTAACTCCATCTTCATGCTATAATGTATTATACCTAATTTTGAAGCATATTAAATTCTCTTTCCTAAGATATGAATAGCTGAGTGTCAAATTTCCTACTTAGTCTGTGTTATGCTGGAGTGGGTCAGTTGTAATTGGAAATAAAAAGGAAATTTGTGATCAGACGTTCACATAACTGTCATTGGCTCATCTTCCCGTTGTTAACACTACTTCTCCCAATGATCTTATAGGTACAGGTGATTCCATGGGTGATCTTGGACAGTAACTATGTTCGCTGCCCTTCTCAGAGGTTGGACCCCAGTAACACAGTGTTTGTTGGAGCTCTGCATGGCATGCTTAATGCTGAGGCCCTGGCCAGCATAATGAACGACCTGTTTGGAGGGGTCATGTATGCTGGCATTGACACAGACAAGCACAAGTACCCGATTGGTGAGGTTTTTAAACATATTACCACAGTCATGGGTTTTTCACCGTGAAACTATGGGGAGGTTTCTCTGCTAACTTACCAGGCTGGTGAAAGTATGAAACCCAATGCCTCGGTTTCATTAGAGAAATGTAGAAAAACGACCAGACAGAAAAGCAAAACTGTAAAAAAGAAATAATAATTAGGTCATTTATGTATGCATTTGTGGTGGTATGGCATGTGGTGTGATCAGTCTGTGTATTCTGGGTTGGTTTTTAGTGATGTGTTAAGACTGAACCAAAGCTCTGAAATGGAATTGTGACTTTTACCCCTCAGATTAAGTCTTATCTATGCTTGTTTTTTTCTTCTCAGGGTCTGGTCGTGTAACCTTTAACAACCAACGCAGTTACCTGAAAGCCGTTAGTGCTGCATTTGTTGAAATTAAGACCCCAAAATTTACAAAGAAGGTACGAAATCCAATGTTAAGGGCCTTGCTCAAGGGCTCAATAGTGGTGATGGTGGGGACTGCTGACCTTTGGATCAGTAACCACTAAGCCATAAACCATACATAACGCTGTGATGACAAAGCTTATTGTGAAGTGTCTAATAAAATGCCCATTCAAATCCACCCACTTAGGTTCAGATCGACCCATATCTCGAGGATTCCATGTGTCAGGTGTGCAGCCGTCAGCCTGGACCCTTCTTTTGCAGAGACCAGGTAAAGTCAAACTATTTGATATCTGTATAATGTTATGTGCAGAGAACTTGACATGGTGGTTTGATATGAAAGCTGTACCGGTGTACCTACTTTTATTTTTATATATATATATATATATAAAGCCTCGCCATGCAGTTCAGTACACCATTCACTATTTAATGGATTCTGTGAAGTATTCATTAATAAAGCCATAATGTTCATAAACACAAACTGCTGTACAGCTTTGTTCGTAGCCAATTAAGGCATTTCAGTGTGGTGCTTGGGATTCTTTCCACAGTCCAAAAACTATCAAATGCAGATTTGATCAACTGGCTACTTTAAATTACTCACAGGAGTGAATGTAAATTATTCTTAGCCCTGTGATGGGCTAGTGATTTGTCCATTGTGTAACCTGCTTCCTGTGTGAAGTCAGCTGGAAAAACTGCTCTGATGTTGATGAAACAGTTGTAGTGTACCACCTGAAGATGTGCATGAATAATCGGCTCAGATGTTTTGAAGGGGAGATAAAACGACTTAACTTGTATATTTTCCCGTCTGGTGATTGGCTTGTAAGCACAGCTTCTCCTGAATTGTTGATTGGATTTTGAAGCTCAAAGGAAGTTGGGTCATGTTGCAGGTGGGGGTGTTTGGTAGGGAGTTTACGGAGTTCCAGTTTGTAAATGTTCTTGTGCATATGTCTTAAAGCTTGATTTGGTTAAAAATAAAAACGGGGTGAGTATCACATGCATGCTGCTGTTGGGGCTTAGTGCACTTGCAGTTCCCAACTTGTTCATGTATGCATGCTCAGCTTTTAGGCCATGCCTAAATATAGCCTGTCACTTTACCCTTGCCAAGGTGTTGTACACCCTCCGCCCCCCCATAGCAGGGATGTCCTCAAAGGCCCAATGTGGGTGCAGGTTTCACTTTAACCAAGCAGTGGCCACACCCTCCACCTGTTTCAATCACTAATCTAAAAAAAATATATTGCACTTAAGTGTTTCGATTTTGAATCCAGGTGACTGCCATCTTGGTGAGACTACTTTACTGTTGAAAGTTACTCAGATAGCAGGGGGTTGGTGTGTGTGTCTAGTCTCTTTTAGATCCCTGATTGAAACAGGTGGAAGGTATGGCTAATGCTTGGTTGAAGTAAAAATTTGCACCCACACTTGCAGTTTGCAGCTTGAACATTAGTTAAGGAGTTGGCGTGTTAAAGCACCCGAGTCTTTAAAAAAAAAAATGAAATGCTATTTTAATCAGTTGAGTCAACTTTATTTCATGCTTGCTTCCTTTTAATGTCAGCCTTATTGTGAATCTTTAAAGTTTCTTCTGCTGTAGAATAAAGTAACCTGTCAATTGTAAGTTCAAAGCTTGCACTGATTTAATTTACTCCTATGTAGGCCTGCTTCAAATACTACTGCCGCTCATGCTGGCACTGGCAGCATTCCATGGATATCCTGAGCAACCACCGCCCTCTCATGCGTAACCAGAAGAATAGGGACTCCAGCTAAAGGCCTTTGCTTAACACGGCAACATCGTGCTACTGCCTAGGCCGCCGCCACCATGCCTCCAGACCAGCTCCAGCGCCAGGTTTGCGGCAGGCACCCCAACAGTGTGGGTTTGCAGAAGCGCTGTAGAAAGTTCACTTTGGCACTTTCTTTTTTTCTTTTTTGCTTGTTCACTTTGTCACTTTGCACAGTGATATGATTGGGTTTGCAGGGCCCCCACACATTTTGAAATTGTCCCTGAATTTTTGGGGTGAGAAAAATAAGGCCATGGTTCAGAATTTATTTTTTTTCTGTTATGGAAATGTCTTAATTTTTTTTTTTTTTTTTTTTCTTCATGAACAGTCATGCAGGTTTGTTTAACTAACCGAAGCCATACAGTGCCTTTAAATCGGTTTCTCCTTTCTAGCTGCTTTCCCATTGCAGTTAGCTGGGGTTTTTTACTTTAAACACAGATACATGAAGCCCAATTTTCATCTTCCAGACATTTTACGCAGTTATTTTTACTAATTTTTACATAAAACGGTTTTAAGTCAGGACAAAGAAGGTCGAACAGAAATCTACCCATTGGCTTTTTAATTTTGCGCAGTTTTTTTTCCTCTTCTCAACCTCCTGGAGAGTTTTCTCCCTTGTCCGACTTTACGTTTAGTGGAACAAGGGATTTGGGTGTAATTTTCACCAACCCAGATCATTTTTAGTGCATGCCATCCAGAGGCATTGCTTTTACTGGGTTGCATCAAGTTTTTGGATCAACTCAATCAGAAATGTGAATGGCCATAGATTACACAGTTTTATTGTTGCACTTTTTAATTTGCACTTTGGAAGGGGGTAGGTTTTTAATCACTTATTTTTGAACATCAGCAGGAATTGCTTTGAGCATGACCTCGAATTACAACAGCTGCTTGTTGAATGTAAAACTTCACTTGAATGTACCATTGGAGCCTTAGTAGACCGAATGCAGATGTCACTTTATTTCCAGCCTCTGGAATATCAAAAGAGCGAAGTTCAGTTCCTGAACTGTCATTTCTCTACATCGATTCCTTGCTGGGCCTGTTGGAGCTCAACTGCTTTGTCTTTTATTCTACCTCATTGTGGTCTGCTGAGTTTGAATACTTACAGCTGTGAAGTTCAGTTCATCAATTTCTTTTGATTGGGCACAATAAAGGTGTTTAAGCATTCATATTGCTTTAGTTTGGTTTCTGTGCATTTAAATGGTAAACTGAGTGGCTTTAAAAATATTGGGCTGTTTCACCTTTTTTTGCAAGTGATTTTATCTAATTTGATTCTACTTTTTGAGATGTCCACTAGGTGGTGATGCCTTCTCATTATACTGACTGCTCTCTATTCTCATACAATGACTTAATAGTCACGTACCTAATTGTCCCAAAATAGTTTAACCTTTTTGTTTTAAATGCATAAAATTACCACACTTGTTTATTGCATCAAGGCAATCTAAATTTAAATGTATATATTTGATTAATTGATAAAATGGTCTAGTGAGAATTATTACCTTTTTGTGTCGGTCAGTTTTATCCCAGATATATGATAATGAAACAATTGGTGTTAAACCTGAAGTCATAAACCTGCTAGCAGCCCACAGTCAGCTCCTCTAGCAATAACTTAAGCCTTAGTTAGGGGCATCTACTCCATTTGTTAGTCGTCTTCCCTGAGCAAACTAATACAGGTGTCTGTGCAGCCTGTGGTGCAAAAACCAGCTGTACCTGGAGTTTACTGCCAAATCTGTGTGGCATCCCTGAGGAAAAGCTAAGGAAAATTTCTACTCCTTGATTGACTACTGAATTGTGGCAATGCAATCTTAAATGTGACAAATCTTTATTTTTCCCACCAGCTATGACCTTGGACAGGAGCTTATGAGGAAACTTAAATATATAAATAAACCTGAGCTGCCTGTTGAAATGTTGCAGGTGAAGGACAGGGCTCCACTTTAAAGTTTTTGTTCAGACACCAGTGTTTCATACTGTAAAAAGTGATACTGAAGTCCACTTCATAAAGATGCAGTAGTGTATTCAGGGAGAGACACAAAGCCATAATTATACTGGTCTATAACAAAAACAAAGGACAAGCTGACTGCCACCTACACTTGCCAGTGAGTGACTGGGTGATGGCCAGTGGTGGTCTTGTGTCCTTGGTTTGTCTGCATGCAATACATTTGTGTTGTGGACCCGCATGCACCAAGGGTGGAACACAACCAAAACAAGTGGAGAATGTTTCTTGAGAAGCAAGGAAGTTCCCTTGTTGAGGCCATGGGTGTTAATTACTGGAAGGATAAACAGAATTGTCAATTAAATCCTTGCGGAAATTCTGAACAATAAATAATAAAGAGAAATATCTCGCACTGGCAACCTATGTGTGTGTATTTATCCAGCGCTGACCACCTGAACTGAAAAATGAAGCTTACTCAGAATTTGCTTCTGGCAATGCCAGGCTACGGAATACTTCCAGTTCCATAGACTCTTCATTTCAGAAAGTATCAATTTCTCACAACACTGAGTCAATCTTTTTTTTTGTTTGTTTGTTTTTGCTTTTTCCATTAGACTTTCTCTTAGATTTCTGTTACGGTAACTTTTTAAAAACGCTTGAAATTTGGAAGGTTTTGTTAGTTTGTTTGTTTTGTTTTTTAAATATACTCTTGAAATTTGGGGGGGGGGGACTCACCCTATACTAGCTCCAAATCCACCTGGTTTCATGGATGCCTTGTGATCAGTTTTGCGTGAACTGTAGTGTTTATACAGTTTTGTGCCCAGATGGACTGAATGGGTTGGCATGTTAAGATGTGGGACCTGTGCATAGACAGGTTACTTCAGGCTTCCCAAACCTGGTAGTGATTAGTGTGTACCTGTCTTTCACTTGCTACATGAAGGGAGAGGCTTGGGGGTGGCGGTATGACTAGAAGCAGTACTTTACGGGAAGATTGCAGACACTGGATTGAAATGTTTCATAGCAGTTGTGAGTATGCCATTAATAATCAGCATGGAGGTTGTGGTCTCAAGTATTATGTAAGCTCCCTAGGATTTTCATCCCACTTTTATCTCTTCCAGCTCTAGAGGTGGGATGGATCATCTCCTCATACTTGAACATCCATCCCACACTGTTGTATCACACATGACTGATGCATGGAGGTAGATACACTCACTAACTCAAGAGGGCAGTCTTGGCTACTCCAGACCGAATCATCAGACATCAGTTCCTGTCTAATGAGGGGAAACGGTTGCTTACTGACGTGTCTTGGGCATTCCCAGAGATAATGTACATTTTAAGATCTTGTGCACTGCCTCCTGAAGGATGGCCAGATATTTCTGAGCAGCCTGGGGCATGAAAGCTTCCTTGGCGGTATGTGGGGGGGTTGAGCATTTTTGATGAGTGGAAAAATGGCTGGTGGTGGGGTTCAGTTTTTCTCATCTATTACATGAGAACCTTTAAATTGGTCCCTCACTGTCCATGTTTGTTACATGACCTGGTGCTAAACCAGTTTCTAAAGCATGAGAGTTTTTGCACTTAATTTTTCTGCAGTTGAATTTAGTCGATGTTGTTCATCTACTTTGCGTCAGAAAAAACAGTGAGGACTAAAAGCTCCATGCTACTGAGATGGGTGTGTGTGAGTTAAAACGGAAGCAAAGCTCATTTGTCAGAGTGCTTCCTTACATTTCCTCCCCTCCCTGCGTCCTTGTATTAGTAAACTTGAGCACTTCTAGGAAACTATGGGGTTAAAGTTCAGCTCCTTTTCTTTAACCATAGTGTTCTGCTTAGAATAGAGGCATGTTAAATGAGCGTGGGAAAGAGGGAGGGCTCAGACAGGATGTGCCACCTCAAGAAAGGACGTAAGGCATGATAAACATGTTTGAACTGTCAGGATGCTACAATGGTGAGAAACAATGCTAAGACTCAGGTTTTCTCAATGTCTTTTTGGGAAATTAGATTTCTGACCATCTCTATGGTCTATATTGGATATCTGATCCATGTCCTCAGCTCCATTTGGAGAACACACGGTCTCTGATCCAGAGAACAGAGACCACCTGAACTGTGAAACTCCTCCAAGGTTCCATTCTGCATAACCATGACCTCTGTCCTCAAAGGTTATTCTCAACGACTAGTTCAGGATGGTTTCCTGAATGCACAGACTGAGACTGAGACAGGATGTTAAAACCCTGTTGCTTCATCATACAGCTGTTTATGGTTCAATCTAGAATTATGCACAGCTGTTTACAGCTATTCAGGAAATTGTAAAATGTGAAGATGATGCATTACTTCTTGTTTTGGATCGGCATTATGCACCATGCAATACCTACCCACTGAGCCATCACACATTCGTATTCCTTGCCACACATGGAGCTTAATTAGCTTAGATAATTGGTGTAGTTTTACATAATGAAAAATGCACCTGTGCCAAAGATGCAATATATAGCCATTAACTGAAGACTCTTGATGGAGGTCTTGAGTGAAAGTAGGGAAACATGAGTGAAAGAGAGCGATGTAGCCAAGCATGCTGATGATGGCCTCAAAATTCCAGCAAGTTGTCATGGAGACGGCACAGCCTCCTTGGCTTGTTTAGTCTTGTGTGTGTGTGTGTGTGTAGAAGGCGATTTTGTCCTCAGGCTTTGTTACAGTTCTTTGCTATATGTGCTTTTATGTGAAGGTTGTTTTAATCATTTCTAGCTGTAGCCTTTGCTATGAATCCATAAACTAAAGGTTGCAAGGGAATGAGGGCAGAGAAGAACTTAAAGAGGAGGAAATATAAGTAGAAGACACTGGAATAATGTTTAGAGGAAATCCTGGCTTCAGCTTGGCCTTCAACCATCCTTCCTGCTTTTGCAGTAGCTTTGTCTGCGGCTGTCTGTGGTTTTTCACAATCCCCAAACCAGAGACTGCAAGAACGGAAGTATGTTTTTATTAGACGTACTCATTACAGCTCGATGTGACCCCCCAACGTGAGGGAATATGACCGAAGAGAATGCAGAAACCACAAGCGAACAGAACGCAGTAACACTGCGGTCACTCTGTGCTCACTGAATCACCACACTAGGATCACAGTAGGAGCAAAAGAAACCCATGGGGGTTTAGCAGAGAAAGCAACATGGCCCAGTCAAAATAACTGAACTACCAAAACATGAGACTACAATCAAAACAAAATTTCAGTTTATACTTGAACACAGTTTTGAAAAAACTATGTGAGAGAAACTTCTGTGGAAGTGTCAGCATGGCCCAAAACCTGAGTTTTCTAGTTCACTCACATTTTAGCATCATAACAGTCCTAATGATGATTAATACTTGACTTAACCATTTAGTCAGTCCATTATCCAACAAAAACAGTGATGCATAAAGAAAGGTAACACTTTCCCAGCTGGAAGGAGTAGGCGAGACAAACTACACATAGCAGTTTAGAATCCATGACAGTGACGTGGCATTAGACGCCTGTGTGTTACTAAGCCTCGAACTTTGCCGTATCAGTTACTAATACTAAGATTACTTCAAGATGACTGTAGAGCTCCTTGATTCTTTTTAGTCAGAAAGTGTACTCTGTCTCATCCCAGCACATCCTGTTTTTCCAGCATCTCTCGGCAGTAGTGTCTCGCCAATGCTCTTGATATCCTTTTTCAATCGAGTATCTGCTGTGTGTGCGTATCCTCCTGGTACAACTTCTTTAGGTCCACATGTAGTAATATTTTAGAAACTGTGATTTTATGTATCTTGCCCTACATTTTCAAAAGTATCTTCAACCACACTGTCCAATAGGGAATAGTAAGAGGTAAAGTGTTGGGTGAAATGCTTCAAGAACAAAGTTAAGTATGCATACTGAGTAAAAAACAGAAATGTACACTTAAGCCTTATCAATATTTAACACTTATCATACCAGCTGATAATTCACTTGAGTCTGGCATCTTCACATGAGGGGTAATATAAAACTGCAAAATGGCAAATGTGCTATGAAATAAGAACGATGCACAGACAGACACTCACACCTAGAGGCAATTTGGAACAGCTGGTTAGCCTAATGGGAGGAAACCAGAGGAAACTCATTCTAGCACAGGGTGGACATGCAAACTCTTTCCAGTTTAAACACTCAAAATGGACTTTTTTTCACTTCAGGAGTAGCCAGATGCTAAAACTTTATTTGTGTTTAGGCTATGCACAGAAGGGAAACATGCTGTATTACAATTCTTCAGTTTTCAGAACTAAATAAAAGAGAAAATAGCAAGATTTCATAATGTGAAGGGTTAATATGAAAGTGTAGCTTGGTAATCTCAAGTGGACTTGAGTGAGCTCTGTACTGTCATTCCTTTACAGTGGGAACTGATGCCTCATTCTGGCAATCAACGTACAACCCCCTCTCTTTCTCTCTCGCTCTCTGTCAGCAATTCAATTCAGTATATTCTGATTATTTTGCATAATTGTATGAGTCGTTTTACTCTTTTTTTTTTTTTCTTCACTATTCCCATTTCAATTAATATTTGGTGTTGGATGGATGCTGCTGCACTAAAGTAATTTCATGTCAAGGATCAATAAAGTACTACTCTACTCTATTTTAGCTCCCTTCCTTAAGAAGCAGAGGAAGAATCTGTCAAGCTGAAAGACAAGCAAGAGCTCAAGTGGTGCTCTCAGATTGAAAGACATGCACAGAGTTTGCATGTTGTCCCAGTTCTTTCATGGGTTTCCTCCAAGTACACTGGTTTTCTCCCACACTCCAAAAACATGAATATTTGGCTAATCGGCTGTTCCTGGTTGCCATATGTGCAAACGTGAGTGTGAAGGATTGTGTGTATCTTGGGCTGATGTTAGACTTGCAAGCTGTTCAGGGTTCACCCAGAGCCGGCTTAGATAGGTTCCAGCCGCCCTCTGACCTTAGTTGGCTTAAGTGGCTCGGCGAATAATAAATGAAGTAATTAATGAGAATATAATATAAGGGTAGTGTAAACAGGTTTTATCATATTTTCTAATTTGGGGGTTACGAGTCATGGTTTGTGATCCCCGGAAAATCTCCTCGATATATCTTAACTGATGATTGTGACTTGAAAAAATGTGATAAATTGTTGAAGAATATCTTTAGGCTTGATGCAATCCAACATACACACCCAGCACTGCAGGAGACCGCTTCCTGAGGTAGCTATATAAAGCATATACAGGCCAAGGTTACCCAAGGTTCCATTGTGAAACAGGAGATTCTCTTTAATGAGACCTTTCATTTAGACCATGGAAGCCAAAAACAGAATCGTATCGTTTAGCAAACCTGGGCTGACCTTTTGCAGGGACTACTTAACGACAATTTCATCATATGATCTACTGTATGTGTGTACTGTATAGTGTAGCCTATTAACCTGTGTCATGAATACAGCTACAGTACTTACTGTATCCAGTGGTTAGTGAAGTGTGAATGAAATCAAAGTAGGAGACGGGATGTGAAATGGGAGCGAATAGGGAAGATGAGAAAAGATGGATGATATGGGTTTGAATCGAAGACGTGGAAGGGATTGAAGGAGTACAGTGGAGGTTGTACTGTATAATACGGAGATGAGTAATGGTGGGTTACAGTAGGAGAATTGGAGAACAGAGCTTGAAGGTGACAAAAATGAAAGAAAAAGAATGAATGGTGCTCACATTCAGATGAATTGAGAGGGGGTACTGGTCTGAGGCTCATTAGCACAGAGATGCTGTACTCAGAATGGACAGGAGTGGAGAAAGAGGCTGAGGGCATGGGGTGAGAGTAAAGAGGTGGGGAACAAGAAAACCATTTCTTCTCCTTTATCTCAATCTTTGGCATTCTTGAGTCGGATGAACTGGTGGGAAGATCACTGCCCTCGTTTTTCTTCTCATCATGTAAATTGTCATAAAAAAGCCAAGTAGACCCTGCAGTGTCTCTGTTATTTGGGTCCCTAATGTCTTTTCTCTCCGCTTTCTTTCATTAACTTACATTTACTTTCCTTTTTCTCTTTCTGTATTGTATTTACAGCACAGGAGAGTTCACCTTCCTCCCTCCTACATACCCATTAGTTCTTCACTCACTTTTTTATCTACCTGTATATCCATCTATCAATTTTTTGATCCTTACCTGAATTATCTATCCATCTATCCAATCATCCATCCATGCCCATCTTCCATTGCTGTTCTATATTGCTGCTGCTTCTTATTTTAATTCCGATCACGAAAAGTGTTCGTTTTTCTACTCGTGTACCAAAACACTCCAAACACACTAAAAATGAATACTTTTATTACAGAATTTTTAAAAACATAATCTAAATGTTAAAATATTAACAAAAATCTCTGTTTTTTGTGTAAATCAGCCAATTTTGTTTGGTTTAAACATCATATAGTCAGCGTGTTAGCAGTTCTCTTTCATGTCTCAGGAGGATATCTAACCCATCACCCATAATTCTTTGATTGCCAAGTGTGTGTTTGTGTGGCTGGGGTGGGAGAGTTCAGCTATTAGTAAATACACTAGGGTATTACGTTATAAACAATTGTTGCGTAGCAGCATGGAAATTGAACATATTGAAAAAAAATTTTAACATATTTGAACAAGCAAGTTCCACCCCTTTCATACAGTATATAAAGATACACTATTTTAAGTATATATTTAAAAAAAAACATGAAGATTTATTTTTGTTATTCAACACAAAACCTCAATAGATGCAAGATTCGTCACGGAAGCATCGTTATGTACTGGTTAGCACATCTGCCTCACAGCAAGAAGGTCCTGGGTTCGTTTGCATGTTCTCCCTGTGCTTGCATGGGTTTCCTAAAGGTATACTGGTTTCCTCCCATAGGCCAAAGACATGCACATTAGGTTAATTAGCTGCTCCAAATTGCCTCTAGGTGTGAGTGAGAATAGTGGTGTGTTTGTGTGTGTCTTGGCCCTGTGATGCTCTAGCTAACTGTCCAGGGTGTAACCTGCCTTTGCCCAGGGTCAGCTGAGATAAGCCCCAGCCTCCCTCAACCCTAGTAGGAGTAAGTAGCAAATGAGTGAGTAAGGAATATTCTTCTGTTGAGAAACTAAATACACCAATGAATCACCAATGTAATGCCACCTTTTGCAGATATAATACCATGTAAGTGTTTTGTATAATTGTACACCATTCTTCCACAATGGCTTGCTGATTTATTACTCTTTATTGTTTTTCCTTTAGTTTTTGTTTATAGTTTTTTTGCATGTAATGCCAGTGCAGATTCAAATCTGTGCTTTGAAGAGGCCAAGATATCACCTTCAATTTCTTTCTTTTTTCCCCCATTCCCTTCTAGATTTCCTAGCATAGTATCATGCGTAGTATCAACTTCCAGACAGATGGCCTCTAATTATCTTCAAGCTGAATTCATAGCTAAATCGATGACTGCATGCTACCCATGCCTTGAGGCGGTAAAGCAACCCCAAACCATAATTTTCCACCATCATGTTTCACAGTTATGAGATTCTTCTGCTGTTCACATGTGTACTGTGACAGTGGCTAAACAATTCTTCTGTCATCTTTGGTCTGTTCAGAACACATTATTCCAAAAGACCTGGTAAAATATTTGCTATGCTCACTGGGCTACTGTAGTATGGCTCTAATGCTCTTTCTGCTCAGCAAATCCTTTTTTGTGGTATCACTCTCATGCATCTCTTTCTGATTATAAGCATATCCACTTTTATACCAACAGTTGCAAGTGTTACATGCAGCTTTTGTAATGAAATTTTGGGGTTCTTGGAGACTTATGACCTCTACAGTATAGTCACCAAAGTCTGTCTGTTTGTTTGGTTGTTTATCTGTTAACAGGACCGTGCAAGAACTATTGAACTGATTTTCACCAAACTTGGTGAAGGGACAGGCTTTGGGCCTGGGAGAAACATGTAAGGTCTAGATCACGATCAGGACCCATGAATTTATTAAAGGCTTTTTGACAAGCATTTATTAAAGGATATTTTCTGTTAGCAGGATTACACAAAGACTACAGAACTGAATTTCATCAAACGTGGTGGAGGGGTGGGATCTGGGCCCGAAAAGAACCCATTAGATTTTGGAATCACACTGTGCATGGGATCATGTTGTTCTTCAAAAAATCCAAAAATACTGAATAATGTGTAAAAATACTGAAGAATCCTAAAATACTGAGTAAATCTTATGTTAAAATTGGATAAAAAGTTCATCTGACGTTCGGGGGATGATTGTCCTGTGTGATCTACTTATTTTATCCACATGACTGTGTATTATGTTTCTAATTATTAAAGGTTTAGAGCTACATCACAAAAGTACATCACACAAATGGCCATTGTTTTTTATATTGTCCTTTTATATGAACTCTGTGATGCACATACTTTTTGAAGTATGGTAATAAGAACTAATAGTGTGAGCTGTTTTCCACATGACTGAAGACTGATGTTACTATTTTAATTAGGACCCTAAGTCGGTATCATGAACAGAGTAAAATTCATTTGAGAAAATGTGTATCCACATGCTTGTTAGTTGCCTTGAAGAAGTAGTTCAGCCTTTCGTCTTGTGATCTATCAGATGAGTGGCTTGATTGATGATTTTCTCAGCAGTAGCACATATGTGTATCATGCAAATTAAATTTGTATTATGCACTTTTGATGCTTGTGAGAGTCCCAGTACATGATTTATTTATTAGAAAGAATTCTGATTAGTCTAAATACATACATGAATATATGAAACATGTCAAAGCCATTTATGAGTAAGAGGGCGAAGAGGTAAGAGGAAGACGGAGAGAGCAAGATGTCTGTTTTCACCTTCTAATCTATCCCAGAGGGAGATGGTAAGAGGGTCTTACTTTTCCAGCTCCTAGCTCCTATCTCCACACACACACGCGCACACACACACACACACACACACACACACACACACACACACACACACACACACACACACACCTTTCTCCCCCTCTTTTGCTATGATTATTAATGGTGTGTAAACAGATGTTTAGTGGGCTCTGCAGGTTTTTGTACCTAGTTTATTCTAATGGGCTACATATGGCTGATGTGTGTGTATGTGTGTATGTGTGTGTGTGTGTCACTGCCTCTGTGGCAAGTGTTAAACTTCCCAGATGCCTGGCCTTCATCAGCAGCACCTCCATCTTATCTTCATCTTCTCACTTTCACTTTTTTCTCCTTTTGTACTCCTTTTGCATATTCCAGCTGCATTCTTTAACTTTCTTCTTTAGTTTTTTTCAAAAGCTGATCACTTTCCAGCATGCAGAGAGGCTGAAGCCTAGCTCAGCGATCTTTGGTCAAATGCAGTGTACACCCTAAACAGCTCGGCAGAGTGCTGCAGGGCAACACACAACCATTCACAACATATTTTTTATCCGTTTATGCCTATTTTTACACCACAAATTGGTGCACAATTACGTGAAGTTAGTTTAGTCTAAACTAGAAGTGCACTACTATATCACTGCTGTAGAATATCTAGTGCACTACTATATCACTTCTGTAGAATATCTAGTGCACTACTATATCACTGCTGTAGAATATCTAGTGCACTACTATATCACTGCTGTAGAATATTTAGTGCACTACTATATCACTGCTGTAGAATATCTAGTGCACTACTATATCACTGCTGTAGAATATCTAGTGCACTACCATATCACAGCTGTAGAATATTTAATGCACGACTATGTCACTGCTGTAGAATATCTAGTGCACTACTATATCACTGCTGTAGAATATCTAGTGCACTACTATATCACCGCTGTAGAATATTTAGTGCACTACTATATCACTTCTGTAGAATATTTAGTGCACGATTATATCACTGCTGTAGAATTTCTAGTTTTCTATTTCTATTTCAGTTCTTGAAGAATTGTAATAATGCATTTAGAAGTCACTTAAGATAATAGTTCTTGATCAACCTAACATAATATTCCATGTTAGTGTTTCATTACGTAACATGCTCATTACTGCATGAGTACTCCATGTCACAAATCAAATGCTGTCTCCTATTTCCACTGTTTGTTGTGTGACAGCAGCTCCCTCAACACTTTACCACCATCTCCGGCTTAATCATGACCACACGCCTGGGATGCAACACCCCACCCCACCCCCGCAACACACACACACACACACACACACACACTCACACACACACACGCATTCACACACACACACGCACTCACACACTCACTCACACACTCACACACACACACACACGCACTCACACACTCACTCACACACGCACACACACTCACACACACTCTCACTCACACACACACACAACTCACCAGGCCATCACTGGGGCAACACACACACAACACCATTCACACTCACTCTCACACACCTAGGGGCAATTCGGAACAGCTAATTAGCCTGATGTGCAATTCTTTTGACTGTGGGAGGAAACCGGAGTCCCGGAGGAAACCCACACATCCACAGGGAGAACATGCAAACTCCACACAGAAACCTCCTCACCCGGAACTCGGGACTTGAACCCAGGTCCTTCTTGCTGTGAGGAGGAGGTCCTAACCCCTACATCACCACCACGCTGCAAATACACAGTATGTCAGTATGGAGTTTATACTGTACTGTATCACACCTTCTGTCCTCTCTTTTCCTGCCTCACTTCCTCTCCATACGTCGTCACTCTCTCTACCCCTCCTTCTCTTTTCTTTACTCGTTTCTTTACCGCAGTCCCCCTCTCCCTCATCTCCTGTCCCTTACACAACACGCACACTCCCGAAGCCTCAGCTGTTGCCCAGACGGAGATGTAGACGGGCATCAGCTCAAATAAATCACGGAGAACACGGTGAGCAGAAACTCGGCTCTCCCTGTCGGAGCCAAATGTATCAGGCAGAATAATATCCCCCCTTTTGTACCCCTCAGCCAGTTATCGGCAGAGGGGTATTGTTGTTGGCTTGGCGGCGGCGGGTGGGGTGACAAGTACTCTGTCCGGGCTATCGCTAGGCTCGTGCACAGGCCAGCTTTGACCCTATAACCTAAGCCTGTGCGTGGGGTGGCTAATAACATGTTGACTGTCTGAAACTGTTCGTAAGGGGTTCGCTGTTTTGTCCTCGAGGGGTCTTGGCTGAAGGGTTACGATGTTCTACAGAATGGCTGTTTTTTTGTTTCTTCTCTCTCCCTCCCTGTTTCTTGTTATCTCTCCCCTCGCATCTCTCTCTCTCTCTCTCTGTGCACCTGGGTTTCTTCCCTTAATGAGAGCAGAGTTTGATTAAACGAGAGATGACACAGTGGAACATCCTCGATGGTCCATCCTGCGTGGATCAAGGAAAGAAATGTTTTTAAATATTTTGTAGTTTTGGATGCACTCTACAGAAATACATTTATAAATAACAAGAAGGAACAGCGGAGAGGAAATTGAATAAATGTACCTCAGTGTTATAAAATATTCATTCATTCATTTTCTGAACCATTTATTCCTAACTAGGGTCGCGGGGAGGCTAGCGCCCATCTCAGCCGACTCTGGGCGAGGGCGGGGTACACCCTGCCAGGCCATCGCAGGGCGGAAACACACTGACGGCTATGCAGCTACTCTTGATGAAAATCAGCGATGGTTCTTTTACATTCCTCACCACAGACAGGGAGAGACACGGCCGGCCTGCGATAACCCAGTTAGCTGCACTGGGGGGACAGCAGTGACATGCACACACCATACTTTAATTAAATATCAATAAATTTGTAATAATTGAAATTTTATGTTTCAGACACTGGACCCAAGATTTTCCCGAAATTTCCAAAATGCGCTGGGGCTGCTGGCTGTTCCTGTCGAGGTTCTCAAAGAGCAAGTGTTAGAACGAGTAAGCAACCCCCCCACCCCAACACACACATATAGTGTGCCTATTTTCTATTATGTTAACGTTATTGTAGTTCTTTTTAGTTTAATTTTCTTTACACTGTTTATATTAAATACAGAACTAATAATTAATACTTTATTCTGATTATTCAGTCATGGCATTTAAAAAATATGAACTCACTTTTCAATTAATTTCTGTTTAATTGAGTTTTTTATCAGGTCCTGTTCACTCTGTCAGGGTTTATTTTACGATAACGATCAGCTCACTAAACCTTTTCCAGTTTATTTTAAAGAGTACTGTAATGAGCGATACAGAGTTTATTTTAACTAAATGACCATGAAAAGCACTGTACTGGGTTATTCTATCCCATGGATTACTGAACCAATGCGGAACATCTATTTTGTTCCCAAAAGATCCAGCTCAAGTAAACAAGCAGCAAACCGCATTACAGGTGATACAACTTTTACATACTGAAGGCCCTTACCTTTTACTGTTTGCTTTGAAGAGGCACTGCTTCCGTTCATCGTCGTCCTTTGACTTTTTATGAAGGATTTCCGTGGGAACAGTGTCCGGTTTTAGATGTAAAAGCTTGGGCTTCGTGCCAAACCTGGAGGTCATGCAAGTGGCAGGTCGGGTTGAAGTGGCCTTCGCAGGGTACTGAATTGTGCCCGAAAGAAAACGTCTTCAGAGTGTGGCATATGCCGATGGTGTTTTCCACGGTTTCTGCGCTTGTTGTTTGTACTGTCTCATCTTTATCTCGAAACTGGTTTAGTGACCATAGCACAAATTAATTTTCAAATGTATTTCTTTCAGGAATAATTAATCTTATTTTAATTAACTGTATAACCTCTAACACACTCAATACACACTCACAAACACATGCGCGCAAAAACAGGTCTGAACCCGGTTGTTTTTCTTCAACAGCGACATCAGTCGGTGGAGGAACCACATAAATTACCAGAACTCCTCAACAGGTACAACCATCACCATCACCATCATCACCACCACCATTATCACCACCGTCATCATCATCATCATCATTACTACCATCACTGTCATCATCACTGTCACCATTCAATTCAATTTCAATTCAGTTTTATTTGTATAGCGCTTTTTACAATTGACATTGTCGCAAAGCAGCTTTACACAGTAAATTAATTTAAGAAGGAATCAAAAAATTTCTCTACAACCCTCTACACATCCCTAATGAGAAGCCCGCGGCGACAGTGGAAGGAAAAACTCCCTCAGT
>JBCNYG010000014.1:8351244-8364698 GCA_039654305.1 Porochilus rendahli | reverse complement strand
ACCCGGAGGAAACCCACGCAAGCACGGGGAGAACATGCAAACTCCTCACAGAAACGCCCGAGCTGGGAATCGAACCCGCGACCTTCTTGCTGTGAGGCGGACGTGCTAACCACTACGCCACTGTGCCGCCTTGGAAGCAATATATAGCAATGTAAAAATCTTTTTTCTAACAACTGTTACTTTTTCCTCCTTTTAACTTCTATACATTAAATACAAATACATTCACTCATTCATTTATTCATTTTCCGAACCGCTTATTCCTAATTAGGGTCGCGGGAGGCTGGCGCCCATCTTAGCTGACTCTGGGCGAGGGCGGGGTACACCCTGGACATCAGTAAATACAAATTCAGTATAATAATAAATAAGACTGAAATGGGGGTGCAGTGGTTAGAGATCCTGCCTCATAGCTCCTGGATTCCTGATTCAATCCTAAGCTTGTTTTGCTGTCTATATAGGGTTTTGTATCTTTACCCATATTTTTACATGCATTTCCTTAAGGTCTTCTGATTTTCTCCTATAACCTAAAAACTTCCTCATAGGTGGACTGGCTATGAGAAATTGCCCTTAGGTGGGAATGTATGTGCATGATGCCTTGGACTATGTTGTGTCCATGGTGCATTCTTGCCTCAAAATATTTCCTGAAACAAACCACAGATCCACTGATCAGAATAAAGCCGATACTAAAGTTGAATGAATAATAGGAATAATGCAATGGTCACTAATAATGTTTGACATGCTCTTAATAAAGGTCTGGACTGGTCATGTAGATAAGAGTACTGGACCTCTATCATGGGAAAACTGTGGAACTGCTCAACCTTGTCACTCTCATGGCCTTTGTGTCAGTTTCACAAGCGTGGGTGTGTAGTGTGAACATATGTGTGTGTGTGTCCCAGTATGAACAGACAGGCCAGTTCAAGCCAGGCTAGAGGTAATCCTCACTATTAATGGTTTGCAATCAGGCGTGAGCTCCATACCACTGCTGCTACTGCTGTCTCAGCGCCTGCTATCATCACACATTTCATGAACATGGCTGCTCTCCTTTGGTCACTTTGTTTTGCTTTCTCTCTCCATTCTTTCTCTCTGTCTGTTTTCATTTGTAATTTCTGCTTTCTTGTCCCCAAATGCCGAACTCTTAATCTTGCATCTTGTTCAGTCTCTGAGCTTCATTATCCTTACATATTGCAATACTCAAGGACTTTTAATATTCTTACCTCTACCAAGGGGTTTATGTTTTTTTATCAGCATGGGTTTGTTTGTTTGTAATTCTCTGTCCACAGTTTGGACTGATCAATCTGAAATGTTTATGATGGGTGGGTGATTACTCAAGGATGTTTCCAATAAATTTTGGTAAGAATCTATGCACTGACAACACCATAAACAACTCAAATATCTAAAACACTTTAAGCTTGAATTAAATTTGCTCTGTATATTCATGGTTAAATATACATATCAAAGCTATATGATCAAATATAATATATATACTGTATATTTGCAATGTAAATTCAGGATCAGGCTTTGATGTCAAACCAAGCTGCATCCAGACCCAGCAGGGGGTGCTGTGTACCTAAGTGTATAGCTTGGTGGAGGTTTGCGCTCCCACCGTGTTCTTGTTTTACTTTGTTCCTGCTATAACACTGACGAAGTGCCTCTGCTCTTTCCAGAGTTATTCCTTTAACACGAAGCGTTTCCACAAAAGCACTAAAGGAACTTTCACAATCATGGGATTATCTCCAGCAATCTGATAATGTCATGATGCCACTTTTGCTAAAAGATATGTGACCTGTTTTTTAAAG
Source organism: Porochilus rendahli (assembly GCA_039654305.1). Classification (NCBI taxonomy): domain Eukaryota; kingdom Metazoa; phylum Chordata; class Actinopteri; order Siluriformes; family Plotosidae; genus Porochilus; species Porochilus rendahli. Next base: position 8,362,905 of record JBCNYG010000014.1, on the reverse strand, counting down.
GGGTTTACGTTTTAATTTCTGTGTATATGAATTAATTCCTGCACAACATTAGCAGTCCTTTGCCATCATTTCATTTTATTTACAACTTTCCAACCATTACTGCTCCTTTGTGGTAGGTACTGTCAGCTGACATTCATACCACTTTCTGCAGGTATAAACTTGCATCCCTATTGAGTAAGCCTGAGTCCACAGTAGAATGGAAGTACTTCATGAGATGACTCAAGAAAGAAACTTTTAGAAGAATTAGGCTCAAAACATGACTTATTTTCCTGGTGATATCAGATTGAGTATTTATTACTCAACAACCGTGTTGAAACTGCATTGACTTGGTGCTCATTGTTTGCAAATTGTGAATAAATGTCCTACACTGAGTAACAGGAAACACTTTACGATTACTGCAGCAGTTCTTAGCTATGCCAGAGGGTAAGGTGTGGGCATAAACTGTTTTAGGGAATTACAGATCTATTGAATTTTCATATGGGACCATTCACAGCTTCAGCAGGTGAGTTGAAATAGATGTACAGTATTACATAATGTATATCAGGAAGTGAATCTCAGGTGTTATATTGTCCTGCTCTTGCTGTTTGCTCCAGATCCACACCCCGGCCTTCTTTTCTCATGAATCTTACATTCCTGCTGTTTTCTCTTTCCTATTTTTTCCTGAGCTAAGCCACTTTATTTATAGTGCCTTTATCGTCTTCTCTGGGAAACAGCGAGCTGTTTTCATTCATCCCTATGCTTTTTTTCCCCTCTCAGACGCTCCACCTCATTTTCTCTTCCTCTTTTTCATGTTCCCTCTCACCCTTTTCGTGACCTCCATCACTATTCGATCCTTCTCTCCCATTCTTGGACACTGTTTTCAAAAAGTCCTGGTCTGGGTGCGACGCTGTGTTGTTGGTCCTTTGGGTGTGTTGTCATGGTAACTCCGTTTTGTGTGTTGTCCATATAGAGTGGTCCTTTTTTTTTTAAAGATTCAAGTCTTTTTAATGTTTGTATATCTAATACGCTTGGATTTTTTGCATCTAACTATAGATTTTGCTGTCTGATATATATTTAAAACAGGCCTATATGTAGACTGGGTATATGTGGCTTTCCAGTGTAGGCAGAATTTATCCTTGATGTCCTGAAGATTATTGGCAGAGACAGAGAGAGACATGCTACCACTTTACAGGTGTGTGAAGTGCATCAGGGACCAGTGTTTGTCTCCTTATGGTTTTTTTAATTGCCACTTTTGCTTTCTTTTGGAACATTGCCATTGTCCCATTGCTCTTGAAACACTGAACGTGGAAAAGGTCATTGGAGCCTCAGGGTTTTCAGGCCTGATGAAACGATTATGAAGCTCTGCTGTCCCAGAGGCTTTTCCCACACTCTGCACACTGACAGAGGCTGGGTCTGGGCCAGGCTAGCTGTTCTTGCTTAGGCAATTCTAAGGGATCCCCCTGAATAGTTTAGGTTAATGTGGGTAATTTGTTTGCCTGAAAAGGATGGGAAATCATCCAGATTTTCAGCAAATCTATGAAACGTGTTGGACAATAAGAATTAATGGCGCAAGAGAATCTGTAGAATCATCTTAAAGAAATCCTATTGCTCTCCTTCTTAATCTTAATTTTCCCACATCCAAATTATTTTTCATTATTATTATCTATTATTAGTATCTCGGAATTTGGCACTAGTACTGTCTAGCCAGTAATTTTTCTGGATAGTATTTTTTAACTAACCTAGGTTAGCTATTGTAAGCCATTGTTAGCAATACCAGTTGAAACCTCATAAAGAAGGTTTTTTTTTGCATTAAAACACTATAGGAGCTACTCTACTTCACTACTTTTTGTAAGCCTAATTAAATGAGATGCAAATAAAGACAAGTTCTAATAAACAACATACTAAAACAGTGCAGTATACTGTGTGCCGTGTTGCAGTATTAGCTAGCAGCGGCTAGTAACTATTAAAAGTGAAGGGTAGCAGATGTTCCTATGTGGCATGTGAAGCCAGCCATCACATCTTTCAATTTTTGAATTCTGTTGTGCCACATGGGAAACCTGCTAATAAAATGTTGACCAGATGCCAGCATACTGTTCAGTGACCCAGCATACTGTCGCTGAGGGATCCGTGAAAGGTTTGTTCAGTGGATTTCCCAAAAGGCCAATAAAATAACATGCATTCTGGCAAAAAAAAAAAAGAAGAAGAAAACTTGTGAGGTCTCAGAATGTTCAAAATACCCAAAGCCTTATTCTAAGAATCTTAATAAACTCGATGATACAGAAATACTTTGTTATTAGTCACAGCTGGATGCATGATACGACTAAATGGAATTGCTTTAATAACCTGCAATGTGATTGAGTCCTTGTGCTTGGAAAAATAAAGAATGAATCATGAAAGACAGCAGGAATTGGTAAACAATTAAGAAAGAAAAGTAAAAATGTTGTTATTTTGGTGTTACATTTTTTTATGTTAGATGATTGCAGATTTTTGTTATTTCTTTTATTTAAAAAATGACTTCTGATGTTTGCAATATTTCACTGTGGACCAAACGCCTTAAAAACAGATTTGACCTTGTCATAATATTTTAATATTTCATAGATATATTGTTCCCATGAGGAAAATGTTTTTTAAAAGAAATCTGCAGCTTGTTTCTTTTTTGTTCCTCTGTTCCTCTGAGGTGTGTGTGTGTGTGTGTGTGTGTGTTATAGGTAGGGGGTAGTTTGCTATCTGTAAGAACACTGTTGCCTGTTTGAGTGTAATCCTCTTTACCCTATGAAGTGACACATCGAGATCTGTGACCTGATATCCCTTCACAAATGACTTGTGTGTGTCCTGGGCGGGTCTGTGCTGCCATAATCCACTGCCAGACTGTTGCAGATGGCATGTAGTCATGGTTACCATCTGGAAGCTTCATGCATGTGTCATGTGAAGACCATACATATATACATATACAGCTGTGCACTTACATGCAACACATATGCGACATGCACCCAGAACAATTATGCATGCAGCACAGGAAACCACTGCGCCATCGGCATGAAGCAGCACGCAAACACATAACGCTCAGAGACCCAGGGACAATCTGGACCAACAAGGTCTCATCCAGAGCTTTTATCTGGAGAACAACGTAGCATCGTAATAAATAAATAAAAAGTGCAAAACCTTTTAAATATCTTTTTCTATAATCAAAATGACAACATAAAAATTGTGCTTGTGCAAATCCACTTGTACCTTTGAAGCTTTAAGTGGATTTGCTGTCAAATTTAAGCCATAAAATTCTTTGAGATTTTACATTTACAGCATTTGGCAGACACCGTATTTGAGAAGATTCATTTTGAAGTCTCTATGTAATTTAATGCCTAAATTAATAATAAATTGATAGATATGTTAGACAACGAGCAGCATGGTGGTGCAGTGGCTGACATTGTTGCCTCACAGCAAGAAGGATTTGGGTTTGAAGTTTCAGGGCCAGCTGTGCCTTTCTGTTTGTTTCTATGTTCTCCTTGTGTCTGTGGGAACTTCTTTAGGCTACTCTAGTTTCCTCCCACAATCCAACAGGCATATTAGGTTAACTGGCTACTCTTGACTTGTGCGTAGGTTGAGTGTGGATGTGAATGGTTGTTTGTCTCTGTGTTAGCTCTTTGATTGATTAGCAACCTGTTCAGAGTGTCTGTGCCTCTTGCACATTTAGCTGGGATTGCCTCCGTCTTCCCCCATGACCCTGATGCATAAGTTCTATAGACAATAGATGGAGTGTTGGAATGTAAGACATCACAGAGAGTTAAAAGGTACATGACATTTAAGGGTTAAACAATGAGGATCATTGTTATTTATATTTCAGGCCACGATTAGAGCTGTACATCTTTGGAAAGTTGTTTTTAGTAGTTTTTAGTAGAGACACACTCATTTACATAAATGGAGACTTGGTGATCTCATCAGTACAATAAGAAAAACATGGCTACAGAAGCCACAGGCACAATGGCTCCCTATTCTCCAAGTTGTTTTAACGATGCACATAATTTATGTTTAAAGGCATGGATAGAAGTGAACAACAGGTCACGGCTATGTCTTTTTTCTCTCAGCTTGATAAAGATCGCTGGAAATCAACTTCAGAGTTTACAGGCAGGTTAAGACTCTGACAGCACATTGGTAACAGTAACCATAACAAACACATACAGTATTAGTGTTAGCTAGACCTAAACACATTTATTAATACCTCTGTTCTCACCTTTATTATGAAATGTGGTGATGCTAAAACCTTTGACTGTTTATCTTAAAGTTTTATTACCTAGAGCATGGGTACACCAGCACAATATGTGAAGGTACAGTTACATAAAATTAATTGCAATGGTCATAACCCATTGACTCAAAGTCAGCCTTTTTCTTTGCTATATGTTCTGTTTTGCTCTATTTCTGTCTTAAATATTTCTCTATTCAGTGTTTTTGTACATGTCAAGAGTGGAAAAGTATCACATCCTAAAAACCTAATAATTAAAACATATTTTGCATCTTGCATCATTTGAATTTGCATCTTCAGACTACATAGAGTTAAATCACTAAAGGGCAATAACAATTAAGTTTGAATGCTTAAACGTGTGTAATGAGTTAATGACTGTAAAGTAGACCATCAATTTGACATGATTATGTTTTGTCATCATTTCTCAGGGTTTAAAGCTCTGTTTTGAAATTGTTTAAAGCTCTGTTTTGAAATCTGTGTATAATTTTCTTTCATTCTGTTTTCATTGTCATGGCTTTTTTCATTTCAATAATTAGAGGTTAAACCTAAGAAAATCTGAGAAAGAATCTTACCTTCACTGTTTTTTGATGAGCTGCCTTCAGCTAAGTCATTTCATGTATAAATTATAAGATCGCATTATTGGCTAATGCAGAGGAGCTGCTACTGACTATCTTTGTAATCATGGTTCCTGTTTCGAAAACCTGAGTCTTAAGTTTTCAGAGACAACGTTGTTGACAAGTACAAGTCAAGGTTGGGTTATAAAAAATATTCAAATCTATGATGATCCCTCGGAGCAACATCAAATCCATCATCTTCAAATGGAAAGAACATGGCACCACAACAAACCTGCCAAGAGAGGGCCGCCTACCAAAACTCACAGACCGGGCAAGGAGGGCATTAATCAGAGAGGCAGCACAGAGACCAAAGGTAACCCTGAAGGAGCTGCAGAGTTCCACAGCAGAGACAGGTGTATCTGTGCATTGGACCACGATAAGCTGTACACTCCATAGAGCTGGCCTTTATGGAAGAGTGGCCAGAAAGAAGCCGTTACTTATTGATAAAAATAAGAAGGCACATTTTGAGTTTGTCACAAGACGTCTGGGTGACGCTACAAACATATGAAGGAAGGTGCTCTGGTCAGATGAGACTAAAATTGAACTTTTCAGGCACCAAGAAAAACGATATGTCTGGTGCAAACCCAACACATCCCATCACCCCAAGAATACTACGCTCACAGTGGAGCATGGTGGTGGCAGCATCATTCTAGGGGGATGTTTTTCATTACAAAGTACTGACTTTTGAGGGGTGAATAGTTATGTACGCTGAATTTTTTTTTTTTTTTTTTGTCCTATTTGATGTTTGCTTCACAATAAAAATAAATAAATGACATCTCCATAGTGAACGGGTTTCTTCTAAACCATTACTGGGCTTCATGTTTGTGATGCAGTGGCTGAACCACTTCATAACTGAGGTTGGTACATAGACACAGAGGCTACTAATATGGTTTCTGCTTTCAGCATAGAGCAAAGTTTATGAAGTTTCTCTGATTTGAAACTACGTACAAATATTTTTGTATACAGTAACGGTTAATCGCCAATGAAATTTAGAATTACAAATTTATTTAGGAATTTTAAAGATATTTTTGCAGTCTTGTCAGACACGTTGGTGATATGGCAATTATTAATTGTAGAAAAATAGTTTGCTGGGGGTTTTTGTTGTTTTTTTTTTTGTTCCTGTCAAATCATTGGTGTGTGAAAAGCTAAGTTTGAAAAGATTCCAGTTGCCTCTGTTGGTGTAGTTCATAGATTTTAATGAGAAGTCTGCCCTCCTGACTTCATAATGATCAACACGTTCAGCAAGCATCAAACTGTTAAAAGTGATTTCAGTGCGAAGTTGCGAAGTTCGGAAGATGATTTGTTTGTGTAGCACATGCCACTGATGATTTGATTGAGCTGGACAGGTTTAAGGACTAAAGCTCTGCTGCATCACTCTCTTTGTATAGAAATAAACCCACTGGGTAATTAATCAGTCAAAATATTCTAACATTCATTCATTCAGTTTCTGAACCGCTTATTCCTAAGTAGGGTCACAGGGGGGACTGGCGCCCATCTCAGCCGACTCTGGGCGAGGGCGGGGTACACCTTGGACAGCTCGCCAGGCCATCGCAGGGTATATGCTAACATGTCATCATGAATTTCAATACAAAATAAATTGCATGTTAATTTTAAGGATTAATTTGCAAGTCATCCAGGGTGGATTTCTTTTTTTGAACAAACCAGAGGCAATTACGTGTGGCCAATAGTTGTTCAGGGGCATGCAGGTGAGATTATTCTTTTCAGCAGGGAGATGAATTGTACATGGCTCTAAAATGAAGCAGGAGAAATCACTGCAGAGATTGTGCATCCTGATTATCTGGTGGTTTATGGGGCTTTTTTCAGTGGAAAGCTTAAAGGTAAACCTCCACTTGCTCATATGGGGTAACTCATGTCACTGAGATACGTGTAGCATTAGTAAAGCCTGAGCTTTAAAGAATAAAGAAGGATGTGGTACTGGGAACAGAAGGGTACTGGGCTATTTTCTGAACAGTTAATACCTCAATACTTTCTCTGCTCTACAGACGGTACATGACACTTCACATGTGGCTCAAAGCACTCGGACCTCCTTGGTTCTTAAACTTGGAGAAAGTGTGTGTGGATAGCATGATTACATACAGATATTACTGGCTGTTTTGTGCCTATACACATGCAATGGAAAAAAAACATATAAATCAAAAGATATTTAATATTTTATTACATTACATTATATTATCTTTTGTGTTTTATGTATTATTTATTATATTGATTATGCATGTGAAAGATCAGGGTAGGGAAGGAGCTTTTGATTTGCTATTAAATTTCAACTCCCAAGACTGTATATTTGATTCTGATTGACCTGTCATATGATCGAGATTGTCCGCAAACTAAATCCATCCAGACATTCATCTATTTGCCTAGCAGCTTTGTCCCACCAGGGCCATGGGGAGGCTGGAGCCCATCTAAGTTGACTCTGGGCAAAGGCAGAGAACTTTAAACAGCTCAAAAGACCAATGCAGGGCCAACACACACATCCACACCTATGGGCAATGTGTATTTTGAACAGCCAATTACTTCATGTGTTTGGATTGTTTGAGAAAACCAGAGTACCCAGAGAAAACCCATGCAAACATGTGAGAATATGCAGTCTCCACACAGAAATGCCCTTGCTGAACTGGGACTTGAACCCAGGACCTTCTTGCTGTGAGGCTGACATGCTAACCACTGTGCCGCCAAACTAAATACATGCAGATGCAGATGTAAATGTGATGGGATATTAGACCTTAGTGTGAAAGTAACAACAAGAGAAAAGATTAGGTGTGGTAATCTATGTTTCTAGGAACCTTTTTATGGTGTTGGTGAATGTTGTAATATTACAAAGCAGCCATCTTGTATAACTACCACCATATTTTTCCTTTGGTGCAAGATTTCGGGAAAGTTAGAGTTGAAAGTTTTGTTGCTGTTGCTGATTTGCTGTAAACACATTCATCAGTTATTTGTCCTCACACTTTATCCTGGTAAAGGTTGTGCTGGATCCAGTCCCTGTGGAAAACTTACAAGGGATGGGAAGCTATGCCTTTTCAAGCTGAAAAAATTTGCATCTGTATAAAAAGACTTCCATAATTTTTAGTTATATTAGTCCTGTAGTTCCAGTAGAACACTAAAGAAATTGAGGCCGGGCAATTAAATCTAGGCTGAATGACTATGTGGGTGGAAGCAGAAAAATTACGCAAAGCTATATTTTGCCAGACTTTTCCTTTAATACACATGGCAGTATTTTAGATCAGTTCCACTATTTTGTTTCTTGGTGAGCTCACGTCCTGGGAGAATTGTTTCTACTGTATACAGCCATGAAGTCAGCATCTTTCCAAAAATATTCCAGAAAAAAAAGGGACGGGGGAGAAAGAGAGAGACAGAGAGAGAGCGAAGGGTGAGGCCTGTCTAGGGGTAGCTTTTCTCTTTGCTGTCTTTTCCCTTGTTTTTCTCTATTTCCTTTTTTGTGTAATAAGCCACATCTGGCATCAGCTGTTGCATTTTCACGTATTTTTAGCAACATTACTATCTTTTGCCAGGAACCTCCTTTTTGGAATAAAATGTCTTTCTCCTGCTGACTTTTTCACCTCCCCCACTAGCCTCAAGTGAGCATCGTAACCACTACCTAATCAAACCCATCCCCTATCATGGCCCACTGCCCAGCTGATTCCAATCTTCTTCACTCACTCCACTCTAGAGACTGACAGTTGTTCCTACTGGCCGCCTGTCTTTCTTCATGCACCTAAGGACCAATCATCACTTCAGGCTCCTGTTAACTTGAGCAAGTTCAGGCTTTGAAGTGTTCACTACAAGCTATGAATATTTTGAGTTATGGCACAGTTTCTGACCGTTCTGACTCTATGGGTCATGTAGAAGCGGATCTGAAAGGGATGAAAGTATAAAGGACTAATGCATTAACTTATGCCTATTGCCGTACTGGTGAGTTAATTATTCTGCTAATAAACCATCACCATGCAGTGGTTTAAGACCCTTTTGATTGTACTGAGGCTGTGGAAAGTGGCTGATTTTCCAGTGCGATAAAAGGCATGGTGTGAGAAACTTGATGCGTTTAGAATGAGTGTTTGTGTGTTTTTTAATTATTTGAGAACATGCTGGAATATGGACAGTGTTTTACTGCCATGCATGGTTTACACAACTTTGAGAGGTTCCACAGTTGTGTACTGGTGATGAGTTAAACATGATGAATGCAAAATATTTTATGGAAATTAGCATCCTCAATCAGTGACAGTATAGGCTCCAGACCTATTTTCTCTCTCTTTCTCTTAGTCCCCTGTGCTGTAACTCTTTTGTTCATTTAGAGCTGCTTATACTTGTTACTTGATTGCATGTTAACCTACTTTGATTCCTAAAAATGCATGATTTATAGTAGAGCTTCCTAGCAGAGCATCGTATTCGTGGAGTATGGCTTGGAGTATGGTGTCCGTGAGTGCCCACAACAGAAAACCCAGTAAGGCTGCCATGTTGCTTAGTTGATGCTGATTGACTGTTGTGTATTGCTGACTTGCATGAATACAAGCCGCATTAAAAAAAAAAAAAAAATCCAGACTTATTAATAATAACAGAACTCAAAAAAAAATAGGTTCATACACCAACTCATGCAGAACACGCAGGTAAGTAGACAGGCTTGCAGGTAAATAAATATTTGTGGAGCAGACATTGCAATGGCCCAGCTGTGGTAGCTTGGTCGTACTGGGCCTTTGAACACCTAACCTTCTGATCAGTAACCCAGAGCCCTAACCACTGAGACGACACTGCCGTTTCTAGGTGTTTGGATCAAAATTCTGCCACTGTAGGTTTTCTCCAGTGTTCGGTTTAACAAAGTTTTTTTTTGTAGCTAAATATTTTCTAATTTGCCTTTTTGTCTGAAGAATCTCAAAGATTCTCCCTTTCCTCATAAACGTCAGTGTTATTTTCTTGTTCTGTGTGGCACAGAGTATGATTCCTCTCACAGCGGCTGTATTTTTGATGCTCGATGTTGGACGCATACTGAGCTGGGAATAGAGCCTTGCATGAATTATTCTGTTTAATGTGCTAGTACAGTCTTTTTATGTCTAGTTTATTACTCTGTTTGTCAGCCTACTCGACATTTCCTTGATGGATGACTTCTGGTACCTCTGACGTTGTGTCCCCACGTTACACTTCACACAACACAATTTCCATCCATGTTCTGAAAAGCTGACTCACATCCAGACTGGTGGATGAATGTGTGTAGCGTATGTGAAGAAGCAAAATGACTTTGTCTGTTGCTGAGGCATGCTGTCTAGAGATTACTATTTGGCTGGTTTGGAGGATGCATGTCAGAAATAAACAAGTTGATGAATTTGTCTGGTTTCTGTTGGGTGTGGAACGCTTAGTGTAGAAAAGGCCCCAAAGTCACTAGTTTATAGCTAATTACTAGTACTATGCATAATTGATTTGCATTTAATTATCTGTTCTATTAGTATTCATTTAGTGTTTTCCAGTGAGAGTGAACCAGCTCACTGGTTGGATATATTAGGAGTGACATCACACAGTAAAAAAGTTTGTGTACGTTTCAGTTAGATGTGGGCTTCAGTTAAATGTGTTGTGAAGTCCTGTGTGCATGAATGACAAGTGAATTATGTATGTGATGCTGCATGTGAAGTATAGTGAAGAGAACTGTACATCAGCCTCTCTGTCCTTTATTTGCACATACTCTGTACGGCCTTAAGTGGTGCTCTGGCCGGCACTCCCCTGTGAGAACCTGGTTAACCAACCCTGAACCAGCACCTTGCTAGACAGAACAGTACTTTCTCCACCACACTTAGCATACCAGAATTTCATTCAGCAGATACAATGTGTCTATGAGTTTTTTACTGTAATGGTTACATCATCATCCAGACCAAATTATTTAAAGTTGGTGCAAACTAAACATCTGAACCCTGTACTTGAATATCAATGATCCCTGATAAGGGGAATCTAAATTTAAAGTACATGCTATCTGAAGATGATAGCGCAGAACTATCCAAAAAAAAAATGTATACCATAAACAGAGACTCGGATGATGCAATCAGTGAAAAATAGGTAAGTTTTAAGTAACATTATTTGAAATTTTTGTGTATGTGCAAGCACGTGAGTGTGTGCTTGAGTGTATAGGTGTTAAAGGGTGCGTGAGAGTAAAATGTCCTAGGTTTATCTGTCTTGGAGTTGTTTGCCTTCTATTTCTTAACACTTGATCGCAGAATTTTCAGCTTTCTATGAATTAGTGTTGCACTGGGAAGTTATGGTGTATGTGCAAGATTCTTCTTGTTATTGTAAACAGATGCATGTGGATTGTATTGACAAATACACAGAACAAAAACAAGATGTAAAACAGATGAATGAGAAAGCCAGGGTGGTTTTGCGGGGAATTTTTTCCAGCCAAAATGAGCTAATAATTGAAGATAAAACACTGTTGGCTTATAAATGCACATGAATGTATTTAAACCATGGTTCAGTTAAAAAACAATTTTATGATTATACACTCTAAAGTGACATGACTGAGTGCTTGACTCATTGTTGCACTGTAAAATTAAAGTGCATTCACATTTGTAGCTTTTGGTGTACTTGAATCAAAGCTTGGTCCTTCCACAGGTAAGACCTATTAACCTTAAACTGTTAGTAATATTGCTATTTGGCACAGTTAGATTGTTTTATATCAGTTATGTTCTATCGTTTGTTTATTTTGGTTCATTCATTCATTCATTTTCTGAACCGCTTATTACTAATTAGGGTCGCAGGGAGGCTGGGCGAGGGCAGAGTACACCCTGGACAGCTCACCAGGCCATCGCAGGGCAGAAACACGCTGACGGCTATGCAGCC
>JBCNYG010000014.1:8310235-8328289 GCA_039654305.1 Porochilus rendahli | reverse complement strand
ATCCCAAGGTTGGGGGTTTTCAAGCCCCACTATGTCACTGCTGTCCCCCCAGTGCAGCTATCTGGGTTATCAAAGGCCATGTCTCTCACTGTCTATGGTGGGAGGCATGTAAAAGAACCATTGCTGATTTTCATCAAGAGTAGGCTACATAGTCATCTGCGTGTTTCTGCCCTTCGATGGACTGGCAAGCTGTTCAGGGTGTACTCTGCCCTCATTCATATATATATATATGTGTTGTACTGCATGATATATTGTATATACAGCTGCTATAATAAAGTGACAAGTTGTATTTAATTATCATAGTGTCTCAGCAATTGTCATCACATTCCTAACACCTCAAACTGAGTTGTTTTTCGTAATTTCCCTTATAAAAAGACAAACAGCATTGCTTTATATGTTAATGTGTTACAATTAGACACAGTTGTAATAGTTTTTAAGTTTTCAGTGAAATAGGTTCCGGGTAGAAACATTTTTTGACCCTAGACTATACCAGCTTCTGTCAGTGTAAGTACATACATGAATATACCTACGCCATACATAAAACCTTTTATAATCATCTTATTGTTATTTTAATATATTACAGTTGTGTGAAGATGGTACTGTAAGGAATTAGTGGATGGTTTAATTCCAACCTTCCTGTCTTTTCCACGGAAGTAATTGGTCCGCAAATTTGGCCTCTGTTTCCGGGTCACAAGGTTGTTGGATTGCTACCTTTTCTCACCGTATGAATGTTGTCTCTCCATTCTGCAGTTTGGCTCGTCCTTCGCTACCTTCCGCCCCGCTCTCTCTCACACTGGCTCCATCAGGCCTTTCTCTGTCATACTGCCTGCGTCCCCACCCTATAGTCGCTCCCCCGGATCCAACACTTCCTCTCCCACATCAAAGGTTCCTTGCTGGAAGGTTTGTTCCCATGCTCACTCTGCCTTTGCAGATATTTCTTTTGCTTATATCTTTGCATTTATTTTGCATGTCCTGAATAATGCTTATTTTCAATTGCTTTAATTTCATTTCCTGCTTAACTTCATTCATTACCTCATTTTGCTTCTTAACATGACACTTTTGTTTATCCTCTATCTTGATTTCAAATCTCTGTGCTTGGAGATTTGAGAAACAGAGCAGGCCAAAGATGGGACATCCTTCCCGTTCCTTTCTGAGTTCACTCAACATTAGTGCAGATTGTACAGGCCAGTGCTGAATGCACACATCAACAGTATTTTTGTAAAGAGACACTCAAATTGCTGGACAGTGGGCAGGTTTTTTTTCTTCTCCGAGAGAAACTTGATAGGCTGTTTATTAGCATGAAATAATCATACTTACTCCTCCAGGATTGGTCCAAGGCAGGCTTACATGAGCAGCCAGCAGCCAACACACTCCAGAGGAGAAAGGAGACGAGAGAAACAGAATCATCGCCCCAATCTCAAGGTTACGCTGGGGTGCATCCTGATGATCCCCAGAGGCACAGGATGACGCCTGCCACCATTGCAGCTAAAGTAATTTTCACAAAAACTAACACTAAAACTATGAATGTATTAATGATTACAGTAATATCCTTCCTATTCCAGTGAATGTGTTACTTTGAAGTATGAGGCTAAAGAACTCTGACACTAAGGTCGTCCTATACTAATCTTTGCAGACACCTTGTTTCTTGGCTGGGCACAGTGATTAAGGCTTTGGCTTACTGATCGGAAAGTCGGGGGTTTAAGCCCCAGTATCAAGCTGCCACTGTGGGGGCTGCAGCAAGGACCTTAACCATTAATTGCTCAGTTGTATAAAAAATTAGCAATGTATAAGTTGCTGTGGATACACGTGTCTGTCAACTGCCATAAATGTAAATGATTCTATGAAGAACTTGTATAAAATAACACCATAACGTCTCAGGAATTAGTCATGTGATGGTGAGATAAAGGTGCACTATAAGTAACCATTTTTTCAGAATTATACAGAGTGGAATCCTTTACATGTAAAAGTCATGATCTCTTCTGATCCACAGAGATAAATTGTATACAATTCATTTGAAATTATAATAATAATAAAAAAAAAAACACTTAAACTGATTCATGAGTTCAGTGGTGCAGTAGGCTGTGTTACTCACTCACTACTCTAGGGTACCTGGTTCATTCCTGATTTCGTCATGTTCTCCCTGTGTATGTGCTTATTTTCTCTACATCCTCTGGCTATCTCTGAAAAAACACACTGGTCTGGGAATTGATAACTGAAAATTTCCAAGAGGTGTAAACAAGTGTGTAAATGTGCACTCATGGTGCCCTGTGGTGGATTGGTATCCTGTCCATGAGGTATTTCCTGCCCAGACTCTGGTTACCCTTTGGATCCAAAGGTTTTTTTAACTCCTTATGATCACGCCCATATGTTGGCCTTCCACAAAATGTTTCCTTAAAGTTTGCAGCACGCAATTATATAGGATTTGAATGTATGCTACAACATTAACATGGCATTTATCTTCCCGTCTACTACATTAACATGCAAAGCATTTGGCAGATGCCTTTATCCAGAGCAACTTGCATTAAAAACAAATCTTTTTATTACTGTTCAGATTAGGGTTAAGGGCCAACAGTGGTAGACTGGTGTAACTGGGGCTTGAATCCTCAACTTCTGAGATCAGTAATCCAGAGCCTTAATCGTTGAGCCACTCAAGAGTTCAGTTCGAGACATGGGTTGCTAAGGTTGTAGTTTAAGAAATTGATTGGGTCTGCACAGCGCCCTGACCTCAACCCAAATAAACACCTTACCCAATATATGTAATCAACCTCTTTAATACTCTTGTGGCTGAATGGAACACAGGAAAGCCTTGCCAGAAAAATATTGGTTATTAATCCAGCAAAGCAGGGAATTAATGTGATGGAATGGAATGTTCAAATTACATATGGATCATGATGTCGTCAAACCTTTGACCATATAGTGTATGACGAGGTTAATGGAGATAAATAATGATTATTCAAAAATGCTTGTTTGATATATTTATTTGTATGTTTCAGCATGGCGAAGATGTGTCCCCAGCAGCAAGTGATCTGGCCATGGTGCTTACTCGTGGCCTCAGTATGGAGCAGCAGAAGAGCAGCAGAGACTCACTTCAATACTCCAGTGGATACAGCACTCAGACAACCACACCGTCATGCTCTGAGGACACTATTCCCTCCCAGGGTAAAGCACATGTTCATTTCTCTCACACACAGATGGGGTGACAAGAGTCCAATAGACATTCCAGGAAGCTGGACTTGTGGTCGAAAGTGGCCTTTACACTAAACGAATTGAATAAACAAACATAAACGAATTGCAAAAGTCAGAATATGCACAAGTACGCGAAAAAATCCTGATGCATTGATTCCTGAGCTCTGGACTGAATGAAATGACAACAAAATCAAAAATGAAATTAAAACCGATCATATCACGTTTGTAGGCAGGTATAAAACTTTCTCGCACTGCCTGAGCAATTTTTTTTTCTTTGTCATATTGTGCGAGTTCCGAAGATGTGTAAAAACTTCAGGGAGACGCAGACACCCCAGAAGAAACAACCATCCTCCAGGCAATTATGCAAGGCTTCATCTCCGCCACCCTCAGCTTCACCTGACGAAGAAGCTACATCTTAAGAAACCTCAAGATCCAAGTCTCCCTGTTTCAACTTTTGACAGAAACATTCCTCCTAGTCCATCCAATATCCCCATTGCCTCCACATCTTCAACAGTACCAGCATGAAAGCCCAACAAGCCCAGGGCCATGAAGAAAGAATTCAAGCTCAGGAGTGTGGATGATGAGCAAGAAGTCCACTAAAATGACCTCGCTTGGGGTGGCCAGTAACAATCCCCAAACTTGTTTTGGACGAACGGGACTTTCCCATAGCATATAGGGAAACATACAGGCTGCTCACTTGCATACGTTGAAAACTTTTATGCATGCACAAATTTTCCACAAAGGAGGTAGTGAGCACTTTTAGGGCTGATGCTGCCTTCACATGCTATCAGAATTATGCTGCTTCCCACTTGTGAAGTCGAAATTCCATGTACGTCATGTTCAAGTTCTAAAAAATGGCAGACACGAGGTTAACACCACTTTTCCCATGACAGCTGCTGCTTACCTATTATAATTTATCACCGTTAGAGCATTGAAGGATAAATAGCTATGTATATAATTATGTATAATGATCACTGTACCTGTCCTCTTCTCTGCCATTCACAAAAAAGAAACCCCACACAGAAACGTCCAGGAAACGCCTGGGAATTGAACACAGGACATTCTTGCTGTGAGGCAGACGTGCTAAAAACTATGCCACCGTGCCGCCCGAGCCGGCAATTCATATTTACAATAATTCTAATAGCATGTGAAGTCAGCATAATTGAACATCAGAATAGCCATGTGTAAGTGTAACAAAATTCTGGTACCCATGCTTCCAGGTGAAGTATCTGATTTAGATCCTGAAATATTGATGCAGAATGAGTGTATGCCATGTATACATATTTTTTAGAATTTATGGGAAATATGAAGCTATAAAGCTTTTTATTCTTGTCGGTCTAATTTTAAGAATGGAATGTTATGACAAAAGTATGTGTGATGTTTTTGTTTTTATGTATGCACTTCTGTCTTTCCTCTCCTCTTCAGGCTCTGATTATGATTGCTACTCAGTAAATGGTGATGCTGAAGCTGATGGCCAGTCTGAATTTGATAAATCATCCACGATCCCAAGGCACAGCAATATTGCTCAGAACTACCGTCGCATGATCCAGACGAAACGCCCTGCCAGCACAGCTGGCTTACCCAGTGCCATGGGTGCACAGGGGGGCACTGGTGGTGGGGGTGGAGGATCGGGCACTCCTGGCACTGCCACCATTCGCCGAACACCTTCCACAAAGCCTGGTGTGCGGCGCACCCTCTCCAATGCAGGCCCCATCCCTATCAGGCCACCCATAGTGCCAGTTAAGACACCCACTGTGCCTGACTCCCCTGGTGGCTACCCAGGGCCTCCAGCACGTGTGGGCAGTGAGGAGTGTGTGTTTTATGTAGCAGATGATGCTTCTCCTGCTGCTCTGGAGTATGTGAAGGCTTCACCGAAGCGCCTGAGCCTGCCCAATGCGGCCTGGGGCACAGCGGGTGCTGAGATGAGTGTATATGGGCAGCCAGGAGAAGAAGACCAGCTGCTAGCCGCTAATCGTCACAGCCTGGTGGAAAAAATTGGTGAGCTGGTGGCCAGTGCCCAAGCCCTGGGAGATGGCCAGTACCCTTTTCCCTCAATGGCACCAGAGGGCCAGAGTGATCCACAGAGTAAATGTCCCCCGCAGGAAGGAGAGGACATGCTGGTTTCCATTCGTCGAGGCGTCCGGCTGCGCAAGACCGTCTCCAATGACCGTTCAGCACCACGCATATTGTGACAACAGTTAGAGAGATAAATGAAGGTGCAATTTAAAAAAGCACTCTGTGCGGACTCAGTAGAGAACCACCTATGAAAAGAAGAGGATTTAAAAAAAATCAATTAAATGTTTAAAAGAATCGTTATAGTAAGTAACGATCATGAGAAAAAATAGAAGTAAAATTCTAAATAACAGGCTCAGGCCACTGTAACTTGTAGCGTGTCTGGACGCATGTTTGTCTTATTAACACTTCCCATCATGGCAGGATAGTCAGGCTCTAGCAAGGTACTGGGCAGATGCAAAAACAAAGAATTGTGGTATTAGGGGACAAGAATCTTTGAAAACACAAAATATCCCCTAATTCTGGACTCCAGGCAGTAGTGCTGGAAAAGCTCTTCTAATGAATTGAGGATGATTGGGGTGCACAGTCCTGTAAAGAGACTTTCCCTGTATTTTGCCCCACTGCCACCTCTAGCTCTCTGACATCACACTGCCAGCTAAAGCAATGGAAACAGAGCTGTTTGTGATTGGTCAGTGTGACTGAATGAGGCTGAAGATGAGTGGGGTTCTGCTGCAGGTCAGCTTGTGGTTTTGAAAATTATCTTCTTTTGCAAGCCTCTGTTAACTCTTTTTTTAATCTACGCAAATAATCTTGATTGCAGATGCTGAAGTTAAAGGCGTGTGTGTTGGGTGTGTGTATTTTTTAGAATTGACCTAAAAGAAATGCCAATATAATGTGGAGCAATAATCTTTCCGTTCAAAATTTGAAGAATGACAGAATTTCAAGAATAGTTTTTAATGTATGTAGGTGCCGAGGTCGTAGACAGGACTAAGCTTTGTATCATCAGAATCACAAATATGATTCTGGTTGTGATATTAAGGGAAAGAAGTGGAGGCCGAGAAATTTAAGGCACTTTGAAGTCACAGTAGTAGCCACTAGGGGTCAGTGTAGCTCACTGTGTACAGTAAATGCTGAGAGGGGCTTACTCTAAAGCAGGGGGCCAAACTCAGGGCATGTAGGGCTAAAGTCCAGCACAGTTTGGTTATCTGTGTATGTTGTTAAAGTATATAATATAAAACAATAGACCATCTTTGGATAAAAAAAAAAAAAACATTTCACGCAGCGGTGTAGGATCTATGGAGAAATTAAGTGATACAACCAGGGATAAAGACTGATGAAGAACTATCACAGAAATGAGAGGATTTGATTTTATCTTTTTATGTTCAGGGTGGTGAATTATTTTAATTATTTTAATAAGCAACATTTTTACTGTACTTACCATAATTATTAAACAGCTAGATGGATATTAAGAGCAACTCTGACAGGATGAGAGAATTTTTGTTATTTAAAACTATTCATAATCCTCAGTGCAAACACTTGCTCACTGTTTACTATGAACAAACAGGCTGATAGGATTTTCAAAGGATCAGTTAAAACTGATAAATGTTCATAGTCTACAATGCTAACTTTAGTTATCAGTTTAGCATAAGTTACAATATTTCTGAGTGTTTTTTCAGTTGTATTTATAAATGTAATTAGTATTTATTGCAAAATCAACGAATCCATTAATATGGAGGATAACACTTTAAAGCTAATTAACATGTAATTTGAAAAGACATTTGCATATATCTTGGAATATAAGTAAGCAAGTGTGTTAGAGCCGAAAAATCACCAAACTGGACTGACCTCTGGCCATACACAGCGATAGCTGAGCACCCCTGCCCTAACATATGCAGAAAGAAATCAGAAATGGTGTGATAGTGAAAAGAGTGAAAAAGAAAGTCAATCATAAGTGTAAACGAAGGAGTTTTGGTGGTGAGTGTTTTTTTTTTCTTTCCCAAATTGAGAGTTATAATTATTATTTGAATGAATTAAAGTGATTTGGTCTCACTTTAAATCCTGAGCCTCCAACCACACCGCTCTGACTCAGCGAGAAATCCTGGAGGTTGGTAGATGAGCTGAGATGAAGGCACAAACCTGGTAGTCATATCAAAACAAAAGGAAAGAGATTGTGTAGAGTCTGGTGTGGGACCACAAAGAAAGATGAGGTTGAGAAACACAGCGGGCAAAGGACAGACATCCAGTGCTTTATAATGTGAGCATTCCACTGCCTGATATAGAAAATAGGACATGTTATGAAATGAAATAATGTGGCATTTTATAAAATATCGCATGGACGCTGCGGTTTCCTGTGAGTACCCATTTTACAGTGTGACGGGAAGGAATGCCTTTTGGACTTGGAGTGGGTAATAGGTGGCCAAAACACTGTTTTAGTCCTGTAATATCTGTCTGTGAGTGACCATCTGTGCTCCCATGGTTCACTATAACCCCTGCCGTCTCACATAGTTCTGTTGCTCGAAATGACCGTTACATGTGCGACTAAATGGACATGTAATAATTATTAATATTTTCTTTTTGTTTTGGGATTATTTATTTTACATAAATAGAGCACTCTGTTTTAGGAATGCCTGTCCTTTAGGAATTAAGAAAATATTGTATCTACTTAGCAAGAGTGTATAAATCTGTACCAGAAGGAATGATGTGAGAGGGGCATAAGGCTGGAATTATATGCCAAATGCAATGATGATCACTCTTTCAGGTAGTACAGTATAGCCCTGTATATATGCTTACATATATACAGTAGATACATTTATACATACTATAAAGGGAGGAGGACCATAACCATACTATTCTCACTGCTTAAAATAACAGCATTTTTACAGCATTTGACAGAAACTCTAACGTCTGACACATTGTCCTAAAGTTTGGGACTAGGAAGCAAAATGGTTTTGAAAAAAAACTTTATGACAGCAATATAGCAGAGTTTCTAGTGAAATTTAGGGAGGGGGAAAATAATCATGTCTAAAATGAATTCAGTATTTGCCTATATACTGTGTGAATGTGTAACTGGCTCTTTTGTGTCATGCTTACATTGCTCTGATATTTAACACTGACCCTGAAATGAACTCATGCAGTGAGCAGGAGAAAGACCAAGGGACAGAAGATTCAAGGGAATAGAGTAAAGAAGAAAGATGCAACGGTGATGCAAAACAGCAAAGTATAGCAGACAGAAAAGTACAGAGACATGAAACTATTAAAAAGGAATGCTTAAATGGCACTGGCAGGTGGACACCTACAGATAAGAACAAAACAATTAAAGAATTATCATCCATACTGTTTCTCTCTATCACAGATATCAAATTTCATTCCAGGAGCTGAATTTTAACAGTTCTTCCCTGCTCATCAATAACCAGATCTCAATTATCTGAAAAGTTAAATCAATAAATATATATATTAGAGACCTATACCAAAAGAAGTCGTTCATTGATAAATGGTGTACAATCCGTGGGAAAACATCTTGTGGGAAGACATCAAGTGTATGGGTTGCATAAAAATAGTTTTTGTGTAACTGCCTTACACTTGAGCATGTATCATCGTCTTGTATGTTCTAGAAGTTAGCTAGAAAACTGCCTCAAAATTTTAGCTGCTTGTGATGTTTAGATGATTTGGCTTCAAAATTAACTGCTGCATGATTCCTAACATTCTGTCCATTCGCATTAGGCTAACTGTCTGTTCCGGATTGCCCCTTGGTCTGAGTGTAAATGGTTGTTTGTGTCCTGCGATGGTCTGGTGAGCTGTTCAGGTACCCCACCTTTGCCCAGTGTCGGCTGAGAGAGGATTCAGCCTTCCTGCAACTCTAGTAGGATTATACGGTTCGGCAAATGAGTGGGTGAGTGTCCTGCAGGTGTACATTTTACCCATGGTAGCCTGCCATTTGGTACACAAATAATGGGAAATATTGGAATAAACGGTCACTCAGCATGTTTATGAGTGTAGTTTACATGGGGATACTATTTCACCATTTCTCAGAAAAACAAAATACCCTATAAATACCATTAAAATAAAAAAGTGAATATCCTATGGGAGTATGCACCGTATGTGCTCTCACTGTGCCCTCTATTGACAATATAGGTTTCTAATATGTGTAACTTTGGTTGAGTCAGGTTTGTTAAAGCAGAAAATCTTAAACTTTTTAGTGTTGTGCTCCTCAAAGAATGAAGATTTGATCTCCCCCTCAGTACCCTGTTAGATATTCTTCTTCTTTGTTCTTGTTGTTTAAAGATCCAGCATAAAACCTGACAATTTGTCTTTTTTCCAAGTGAAAATGTTTTCATCAGATCCCACTAGTCCATAGACTGATAGACAACAAGCAGTACATATGCAGGAATATACAGAAACATTGAAGCACTTTGCGATTTGCCTAAAGAAACCTGTTAAAATGACTCCAGTGTATGAGATGTTCATAAAAATCCTCAGTTGGTCAACTATAAGCGCACAAATGAAAGATGAGCACAGAACAGCAGTGTGTAATATCTCTAATACTGCACGCCGCATGGCTGAATGGCCAAATCATTCATGTTTATTGTATTTTTCAGTGAACATAAATGACTTGGAAAGGCATTTCACCTAATATATGTTTATATATTTTTACCTTGTGTGACATATTCACTCTGTTCATCCAGCCTCTTCATAAAACCAGCTTTCTTTAATCCACGTCAGCATTTTGCATTAAATTAGGTATCTGTAATTTGATTTGCTTCTATGAACCAGTTCATCACAGTAACAAAACTCAATTCCAATAGAAAACAATGCTGCATTAATTTTATGCATGTACTGTGCACTCAAATGTGAACCAGAAGCACTATAGGCAGTGAACAAGAAGAGTCTGTGCATGCCTAATTCAGATGTATCAGATAAATCCTGGCTACCGGCACCACTGAACTACACCGTCACTCAGCAAGCACAAATACACACTTGCTGTATCACATGGCTCAGTACTCAGGCGACTGTCTATCGTTTCCTCTATTCTATCAGATTTCTTTGCATCATTCAACAGTTCAGTCATTTTGACCATGCATTCAAATAAAACTGAGATGGCACGGTGGTGTAGTGGTTAGCATGTCCGCCTCACAGCTAGTAGGCCTGGATTCGATACTCGGGCTCTCTCTGTGGAGTCTGCATGTTCTTCCTGTGCTTGCGTGGGTTTCCTCTGGCTTCCTCCCACAGTTTAAAATGCACAGTAGGCTGATTGGCGGTTCCAGTTTGCCCCTAGGTGTGTTGGCCCTGCAATGGCTTGGTGAGCTGTTCAGGATGTACCCTGCCTTCACTCGTAGTCTGCTGATAGGCGCCAGCCTCCCTGTGACCCTAATTAGGATTAAGCAGTTTAGAAAATGAATGAACGAATGAATGTTAAAATTTATTTTTCATGCAGTATTCATGCCACCAACGAACATCCATCTTTATATACTATTAGTTCATCTTTCCTGTGATCGTACTTTTTGAACAGCACTTCGATTGTGGCTGGTGTGACTGAGCTGTTTCTGCTATGGAAGGTAATGAAATCCTTCTGATTAAAATTAATATCCAGCCTTAGAGCAGACGAATGAGTAAATCTCTGCTCTCATCCTAATTTCTTTGCAAAATTCATTGGTGGCTTATGAATTGGATATGAACTTCATTGTACTGATTAGCGCCATCACCTCACAGCAAGAAGGTTCCAGGTTTGAAACTCGTGGCCGGCTGGGGTCTTTCTGTGTGGAGGTTGCATGTTCTCCCCATGCCTGCGTGGGTTTCTTCCGGGTATGCCGGTTTCCTCCCACAGTTCAGAGA
Organism: Porochilus rendahli; assembly: GCA_039654305.1. Classification (NCBI taxonomy): domain Eukaryota; kingdom Metazoa; phylum Chordata; class Actinopteri; order Siluriformes; family Plotosidae; genus Porochilus; species Porochilus rendahli. The sequence continues at coordinate 8,317,261 of JBCNYG010000014.1, read as the reverse complement.
CATTCAGATTAGGTCAACTGGCTACTCTGAATCGCCTATTAGCATGAATGTGAGTGTGGAAGATTGTTCGTCTCTGTGTTAACCCTTTGATATAATGGTGACCTTTTCAGGGTGTACACCGCATCTCGATTGAAGTCAGCTGGGATTGGCTCCAGATTCACTGCCACTCTTACAGATAAGCTGTATAGATCATGGATGGATGGATTAAATAGACTACAGTCTGTAAAGCAAAACTTAACCTACATGATAGTCTGCTTTTAGTGTCATGCATCTGTACATAGTTTTGAATTTCTTAATGATTGTGCATCCTTTTTGCTTGTTCTCTGCTGTTGATTAGGAGTATCTTATCTCTACACAATTCCATGATTTCAGTTAAATTTCAAGTCCTTGACAATATATATATATATATATATATATATATATATATATATGGTAATTTAAAAAATCATTTAGTTCTGTTTATTAAATTAGCCACATTTACATTGCAATTTTCCATTCATTTACTTTCCAAAAGATGATTAAATGTGATAGGGCAGTTGTGGCAATTAATGGTAGTGACTAAATTTCCCCAGTGGTAGGAAAAGAGAAGCTGTCATTCCAAAAAAAAAAAAAAGGCTAAATATCATGTGTTAGATGTGCTTTCAAAGTCTAAGAATAACTCAGCCATGCCCAAACAAAAAAAAAGTGCAGCATGTCTTTCAGCCACTTGGCCTTGTATTACTCATCATATTTCTGCCGAAGGTCTGATTTACGTGTATAATGCCCCCTCGTTTTCACCCACTCATACTCGTACTCAGAAATATCAGCCATCAGTGGAACCTATGCTTCCTCTTGTCATTAGCGCTGCCAGATAGACAGCGTGATGCAAGCAGGTACCATGGCAACCAGGCCCAATCTCTGAACAGCACCTTTCTCTCATCACAAAATTCCTTGGTTTTCTCTTACATAAAACACTATCACTTTGCCTATTCTGACCACTAGAATACTCAGTTGGTGTAACCTGACCTTAGCCACTGTCATTAAACCACTTCCCTAGTTCTCATACTTGTGAAGAAAAATAAAGTGTGCATTTGTTTTCTTTTTCTTTTTGTTTTTTTCTTTCTTATATTTATTTAATTTTTTTTTTTTGCACAAACCCCCCACAGTACCTCCAATGGAGTCAAATAAAAGTACAAGTGCTCTTGTCTCTGTTTTGCTTCTTTATCTCTGTCGTTTTCCACATAATTTATTGTGGGGGGTTTTTCTGAAGCTAATCTGCCTCTTTTGCTGATGACAAATATTCCTTTTTTGTAAGATTTATTCTCATTTTGTTAACCTTGGTCACTGCTATTGTAACAAAACGCACTGTGATGATCAGTATTAATAAAAGTTGTACTTAAACTGTGTGTTTGTGCACATTGTTGTAATTTTCTTTTGTACCATTTGCATGAGAAGTCAAAGCACAAACCTCACAATGCACCATGGCACGCAGGAGCCTCAGAAAGCCTCATCAGTCAATTATGTAATTACTAAAGCACTGAACTACTGAAGCACACGACTAAAATCGATCATGTTTGAATATGACAAAAGATGATTGGGTACTCTGCGTCGTGAAGGAAAGAATCATTTAATGTTTATGCGCTATATTAAATAACCCACTTACATTTTGGACATGCACAATTTGCCGATGTAAAATATCTATTTTAAAGCCTACAGAATAAATCAACCTTATAAAATCATGTTTTATCATGAAATTTAACAAAAATGACTACCTTCCGATTATCAATCCCTGTTAAAATATAATGGCGAACATGATGGCATGAAAGCACTGACACTCCAATGACAGTGACAATTACATGATGCCAGGAAACCTTGAAACTATTTCACTCTTCTGTAGGGGGAAATAGGTTGTAATTCTTTCTGTAGAAGGCAGGGGGCAGAAGAGACTTTCCTGCAAACTCCAGAAATGTCTGCGTTAACTTCCATTTATTTAGTATGTTAAGGGTGTAATCAGCGTTGAACGTGAGTCTTACACATCAGTGTACCATTAAAGTAAATGATACAAATAAATTATTTGGCTGTTTTTTTCTTTTCCTTATTTTAATAGTGCATGCCAGTCCCATCAGTGCAGTGGATTTCTAACATTTAACATATCTTTCTGTATCAATAATGACATTCTTCATATAATCATATAATTCATACTTTAATGAGAATGGATCTTCTTAGCATATTGCCTCTCCTGTGACTTCATACACCACACCAAGGAGAATTTAATTAAAATAAAATTACAAATTATTTACGAAAGAAAATCATTCAAAAGCCACACAGAGGGCTAAAACAGAGGGACGCTGCATATCTATTCAATTAATTTAATGTGCAAAAGATCTTGTCCAGCTGTGCAACTCCGATGCTACAGTGATCTCCTAGCTTATTACTGACTCTCAAATACCATTAAATGAAAGCAGCAGCTGGAATCAATTTGTATTGGTATAAAAATTAAGTCTTAGGTGTCAGCTGCAGCATCTTAGCACCAATTAATTTAGCTTTGATACAGCAGTGACAAGGAATTCAGCAGCTGACACTGTAAATATTCTAAGGTGGTAGTTTAATTTTAGTAATAAAAATACATACTCTTTATGCAGCTTTAAAGACTTCACACTTATAGAAGGACAACTCATTATAGTACTGCCCCCAAAATAGTATAAAATAAGCTGAACTTGCATCCAGCTTCTGTAACCAAATTCAGGTTTTACATCATCTGTCATAAGCTTCTTATCTTTTATATACTATGGCAGTCTATTAGGAAAACCACCGTTCTTCATACTCGTATTTCAAATCACAGCATGTACACAGATGTTCACTAGGTTTGGTGACAGAATAAGGAGAAAATAAGAATAAAGGTGAACTCCTTGGTTAAAATCTTTAGTTTAGGCTTAAGACTTCACAAAAATCAAGGCCAACCTATAAATGAATGTTATTGTTTGGTTAATGGACCCATCCTAGGGTAGTGACAAATAATGGAAGATGTAGAGACCCACTGTTTTGCTTCATGTATTTCATGTCTGCATTTATCAGTTACCTCAAGCTGGCTTTGCAACAATATGTTTGGTATCTGTCAGAAAAACACATGCTTCAGTAATTTTCTGTTCTTTTGGAGCGGAGATATTATTCTTAATGTTTATTTGCACAACACTGTGCCTTAAATTGCCAAAAGTTTGACCTTACTGGGGAGTATTAAAAAAAGTTTTTGAAAAGTTTTTGCCCTTGAGGATGCGATATACAGTAACTACTGTATTGCCACCTGTGCTAATTTGCCCTTATATAAATTGATCTGTTCTTATTTGTGCACAATATTCTGTTTTAGATTTAACTTGCAATGGTATAAATATTTTGCAGATTAATGTAAAAATAATGATCAACCATGACAAAGAGAAGACTTCTCCAGAACCATTGGGACCCTACCCAGGACTGGCAATTCAACCAAACTTGGTAAGTGGGAGAACCTGTGTCAGGGAAGTATAGAACATAATGACCATTCTAGCAGGACTTGAGAATGCAACCTTCTCAGAAACACACCATTATTTTGACCGTTAGAGTAAAATGAGTAGTTAAAGGACTTTCCTGAATAAAAGCCATATGGCTGGTACTTATAGACCATGATGGAACAGATGAGGAAAAAAAAAATAAAGTCCTAGCACTAAATCTGGAAAAAAAAACAGAAAAGAAAGAAGTAGAAAGGAATTGTAAAATAGAGAGGGGTTGTTACCTGACGATGTTATGTTACCCATACTAGCATTCTTGCTCACGTGACATTCGGGGCATGCTCAAGTCAACATGTACATTGACTCCCAGTCTTACACTTAACTTGTGCCTGTACACAGAAGCTGTAGCTTTGACTTCGAATGTTTTTATCTGTCAAAATAAAAGTATTAAATTATATGAAGAGACTGATATGAAGATAATATAAGCCCTTTAGAACAACAATTGACTGAGTCCTTATTTGTCAATTTTGAGTTAGGTACAGAAATGAATAAAGAAAAGTCAAATCCTTCAGATGAGGAGTTCCAATTTTGAGATAATGTGGGCACTTTACTATTGCTCTTGGCTATTTCACTGATTTACTAGTGCAACAGTGGACCGAGTACAAAATTCAAGATGGTGACGCCTATGTGTGAAGCCTCCACATCTAGAAAAGACATACCTGAAAAAGAGATTCTTCAGTTAATACAGGACTCGGAAAGTAAGTTTTACTTTAGCTAGGACGCCACTGCATTTGCACTAGTTAGTATTTAATTGAATGTTATTCATTATTTTTCATAATATTGCTACATTTCCTGGACTTTTGGTCTTAGACCTTTGTTGCACTGAAAAATATAATTTCAACCCAGGTTTGTTGCAATTCTTTTAAGTCCAAAATAGCAATTTTTGGCAAAATGTCAAAGTCTCTGCAACACATCAATCTAGGAGATTATTCAGTGAGACTAAAGGCACTGAAATATAAATCATACTGATTTTTTTTTTTTTTAATCTTTAACGAGCTCTTCTACAAATTCATAAAAAGGACTTAGCCGAATGTTGCTCTAAGGGCTCATATACTGTTCCACTTCAACCTGATATGCAACCCCTACTTTAGAGACTGGAAAGAATTGAATTTGAGCAATATTTAGTGGCGAGTAGACAGACAGACAATACAGACACCAGGCCGGTTGAGGATGACCCCAGACCCCAGGTTTTGTACCTCTGTCAGCTGACAGTTCTTGCACTGCGCCCATCAAATACCAGTGCCAGTGTCCTGAATGCTATTGTTTACATTTGGTGTTCAGGATCTGTTCATCATTTCATAATGGTGCAGAGCTTGTACACAGTTCCCACTACTAGACTACTCCCATTATCATACAGTTCACTGGACAAAACGGGTACAAACCTGGAATATGGTGTTCGGCTGTGATTACTGGCCGGAAAAAAGAAAATTCTCCCGAAATCCGAACATGAATTCGGTGAATTCGCCCTGCTGCACAAAACCTCACGCATGATGGAACAGTGAGGATTCCTAGTCCCTCTCTATACTAGTCCTAGCTAATACCATCCCTCCAGTGAAGCAAGACCCAGCAGATCCAGTGGAATTTGGAATATGCCTAAATGATGGAAGTGTGTTGGTTAAAAATTTGTGTCTCAAGCCACTTGGCTAATAAATACAATGCTATATGAGTTCATCATAAGAATAAAGGTTTAAACAGAAAAAGTAAACTAAATCGTAACATGGGCAGTATGGTGGCATAGTGGGTAGCATGCCGCCTCACAGCAAGAAGGTCCAGTGTGTGTGGTGGCCCTGTGATGGTTTGCTGAGCTGTTCAGTGTATACCCCACCTTCACCCAGCATTGGCTGAGCTCCAGCCTTCTTGCTGAGTGAGGGAGTAAATTGTAGCATGGCATATAAGAATGCCTCAAAGAATTAAAAGTATATATCTTAAACAAGGGTTTCATTATGTTTGCTGGTAATACCACAGTGGAGAGCTTCATCAGTAAAAGCAATCAGATGGCCCACAGAGAGGAGGTGAGACAGCTAGTGGGCTTGTCCAGAGATAACAAGCTCATCCTCACTGTCGACAAGATGAAGGAGATGGCTGTCAGCTTCAAGAAAACAGGCACCACATACTCAATATCAGTAGTACAGCAGTCCTTCATCTCTAAAATGGCCGACCAATGCCCTATTTCCTGAGAAGAGTGAAGAGAGCCAGGGATGAGTGCAACATCCCTCTCCATCTGGACAACATCTTTCACAAGCTGCAATATGGTGTGGTGCAGCAGCTGCAATGTTGTAGACAGGAGGATGTTTCAAGGGGAAGAAAAAATGGACTGGAAAATGGATTTACAAGGTTTCACCCTGGTAACAAGCAGATGTATATCTTAGTACCTTTTTCTGGGAATGTTTTATAACTACCATCCTTCAATGTCCAATGGAAAAGAAAAGTATATTTGATTTTTTCCCCCACAAGTCCGAAAAAATGTCTTTGACTCAGAAAACTCTAAGTTTAAACTTTTACCAACAGAAACAAAATGTGTCTTTACAGAATCATTGATAAAGCATTTAATTTTTTTAAACAAAAGTGTGTGTGTGTGTGTGTGTGTGCGCATTACAAGTTTTAAAACTGACAGATTTTACACAACATCAGCATGATTTAACATCATTTAAGGTACTCAGTTGGAGAAGGGAGATGTTGGGAAATGCAGCTCAGTCAGTAATTTCACGTATAAGTAAACAACATCATGATTTAAAAACAGTTTGGTTGAAGGGGGCAAATATAGGTTTAACTGAATCAAATACAGTGGTGTGAAAAAGTGTTCGCCCCTTCCTGGTTTTGCATGTTTGTCACGCTTAAATGCTTCAGATCATCAAACAAATTAAAATATTAGTCAAAGACAACACAAGTCAACACAAAATGCAGTTTTTAAATAAAGGCTTTTATTATTAAGGGAGAAAAAACTACCTAAGGGTAGTTGTCTAAGCTCCATACAAACAGAGACAGGTTTTGTTTGCCAGCTACGTAGAGATACACCTTAGCTATCTACACTGACTTGTAAATGATTCGTACGGTATGTTTGGTAATCCATATGAACACCAATCTTGAATGAATGATTACTAGGACAAACATAAATACAGTTGTCAAAAAATATACTTATGGTGATACATTATATTAACAGTGGTATCTTACACAACAAAATGTCAGAGTAATGGCAATTTGTGTAAATTCCAGAGTCCATATTCCAAACAAAGTAAGGGAGTGTTAACTGGGCCTGAGGTGGGTGATACATGGGTTGATGGACACTTCTGACATTCAATTTGATGTCTGAGGTTTATGTAGACATATCCATATGAACTATGTGCATGTTTGTGTGTGTGTGTATAAATTATTCTTTTGTTTCATTGTTTAAAATCTCTTTTGACTTGTCTCGTTTGATCACTAAATTGTATATTCATTCATTTTCTGAACCGCTTATTCCTAATTAGGGTCGCGGGGAGGCTGGCGCCCATCTCAGCCGACTCTG
>JBCNYG010000014.1:8298631-8310135 GCA_039654305.1 Porochilus rendahli | reverse complement strand
CCTCGCCCGGAGTCGGCTGAGATGGGCGCCAGCCTCCCCGTGACCCTAATTAGGAATAAGCGGTTCAGAAAATGAATAAATGAATATACACTTCATAATTTAATAGGCTGATTCTATCTACATTCATGTAAAAGAAAAATTGGTTGGTGCTGTCTGCTATCCACTCAATTTAGTCTTATTCTGATCTATCATTGTTAGTGTTCATTTTATTTAGAAAAGAAACATGCAAATGCAATTAAATGGAATGTGTTGTATGTATTCTCTTAATCTTGGGACTCACTTCTCTATCATAACGTAAGGCACAGAAAAGATGAATCCCGTAGATCAAATCACAGCGGAGCTTTCTGAACCACATCTCTCTTGAGCTTCTGATGCTCATATGGTGCTCAGAAACACACAGTTTTATGTGGTTGTAAATAATGTACGTGTTGCAGTGAAGAAATCCTCATTCTTCATATAATCGTAATGGGAAGTATACAAACAACAAGGTACCACTATATCTTCATAATGTTCGTCTGGCTGAGTAGAAAATAGCTTGCCTATAGGCTAAGATTTGTGTTTGTAATATACATGTTTTTTTTGTGTTGGTATCAGTATTTGTGCAGCTTTTTTATCCTCCAATAGGGAATGTTTAGTTTAACACACATGGATGTTGTGTCCTAAGGTGAACTTCATGGTCAGATGCTCGATTGTAAATGAAAATTATAAATATTTTATTAAGTAATGCTTCTAGGGTTGCTCAGGATCTCAGAGTCTTTGTTTAAAGGTGTCTATTCATTACTGCATAGTGTATGGAGCATGTTTTGGCTGAACATAAAGGTTTCCTGGTAAAACCACCCCAGTTCATGGGCTTGGTATCTCTTACGCACCTGCTTGTTTTGGCCACTTGTGAATGGGGACCTTTAATAAAAAAAAACAACAACATTTAATTAAATACATATAGATTTTAAATTTCTTTTGTAATTGTGCAATGTTCAAATTGTCCGGTTATTGTAGCCCATCAGCGTGACATAGGCTCTCATTTATCAATTTAGTATAAAAAAAGCAAAAAAAAAAAAGCAGTGCATATGGCAGGGTTCACATATGGTGTGTAAAACACTTCCTATCTCAGCAATTAAACAGGTATTTTGATCCAGTGTTAGAAATGTGGTGGCTTAAAACTATTATAATTTAAATACCATGCCCCCATATATCCTCAGTTTAGAGCCCTTGCCCCCAGACTGTACTTCATGAAGAGGTATAACATCGCCGAGGAGATTTTCTATTTTTTAGCATAAAAAGAAGCATCAGAAGAAATCAGAAAAATGCACTATAGAAAAAGAACAACTGTTGTAATTAAAAGCATAGGTATTAACAGTTGCACTCAACAATTGAGAATTGTATTAATAGGTCTGCAAGATTTCTAGTATAATACACCCCCCCCCCCCCACGCACATGTGAAACAAAAAAGAAAAAAAGAGAAAATGAATAAAAAACCAAACAAACCCAAATCTTACAATCTAGTATTTTAATTGACCACCTTTGGCCTTAACTACAGTGTATGATCACAATGGCAGTTTCAGCAAACATATGCAGCATCACAACATGTATTATTGAATTGGGTTTAAGCTTTGCAGGTGGGATGTCCCAGGGTGGTACACACCCACTCTGTGACATCATCATACTAGAGTGTACGTCATATCGCACACAGATGGGGCATCTTAACAAAGGACAGAGGGACGCAGAGTCCAGCCTCAAGTATAGCACCAATAAATGGTCTGCCAGTTACATGGGACATCCCACAATTGTGTTACATGGCATCGTATTATTTTGCTCATTCTTTATCCTCATTTCTTTTTTTAAACACCTGTGCATTAGTTATTTCCTTCATATTATTTTCTCTCAATCTTTGCTTTTATATTTAATTTTTTCCATTCAAACACCTCTAGCATTCCTCCTCTACCTGCTTTGTGCTACCAACTAACATCTACGTAATCTTTTAAAAAAATATTTTGCACTGTAATTTCATTCAACACTGTGTTTTATTTACTTTTGCCCAGCTTGCATTTACATAACACAATCCTGATCTTTATTTGTCAGCTATGTGTTCATCGAAGTTTTATGCACAGAAATGAATTCCAGTCTTTGGAAGCTGGAGCTTGGAGGCTTGTAAACACACAGTCACACTTTTCAGATCTACATGCAATTCATTATGAAAATTGCTCAGTATCACACATTCGTGGACACTGTTCTTGACCGCTGGTTATTGAATTTTTAAATTGGTTCATTTTTCAAAATGAACTAAGGATCTGAAGGTGATTGTTGGTACTACAAGCAGTAATTACTGTTTATGCATCAAATACCTTCGATTAGAGAGATTTTAACATTTACTATTCAGTTTTATGAAAACACCCCGCTTCTAACTAACATTTATGCACCAGTGGAGATGAGTATAGATAGGTGATACCACTGTTTTATTTCCACAATCCAGTAGAAAGCAACAGCAAGACTAGTTTCAGAATAGTGTGACGTTGAAGAAATCCTCACCGTAAGAAGGCCCTGTGTTCAAGTCCTGTGATCGGCGAGGGTGTTTTTCTGTGGATGTTCTACCTTAGCTTGCATGGGTTTCTTTCAGGTAATTTGGTTTCCTCCTCCAATCCAAAGGCATGCACATTCAGCTAATTGGCTGTTCCAAGTTGCACCTAGCTGTGTTTAAGTATGAATGGTTATGCGTGTGTGTGTTGGCCTCCATTCCCAAAAAATACTTTAATCTTCTTCTGGTGAACCTGAAAGCCGAAAGGCTTGTGCAGACAGGTTTGGAGCCCATAGGGAACACAGAGACATCATGCATGGCAGAGACAAAAATAACACACTTTAGCGTACAAGGGGCACTAAAGAAAAATAGCACATTTTGGCATGAAAGCAGTTCAGCAAAAAAAATGAATGAATTCAGTTCTGGGCTCTGGCAGGACCATTCCAAAACTTTAATCTTCTTCTGTTGAAGCCATTCCTTTGTTGATTTGTTGAAAGGTGAAATTCCTCTTCATCTTTGGCTTTTTAGCCAAAGCCTGAAGGTTTTGTGCCACAACTGACAGGTATTTGGACCTGTTCATAATTCAATTTGCCTTGACTAAAGCCCCAGTTTTAGCTAAAAAGCACCAAATCATGATGCTGCCAACAGAACACGGCGCTGTCGATTCATAATGTTTTGGTGATGTGCAGTATTTTTTTGCGCTAAACATACCTTCTGAACTTGTTCAGTCTTGGTCCCATCAGACCATGATAGATTTTTACAACATACTTTTGGGAAACATGATGTAGGTTTTAGGCAACTTTAGTCAGGCTTGAAAAAAAAAAGTGTTTTGTTAAGAAAAAAGATTCCCAGATATATGAGGAACACATATTATGTATTATCTATAACACAATCAGTGTTTGGCAGAAATTCCTGTAATGCTCCTTTAATGTTGCTATAGACCGCATCGAAGCCTCTTGGACCAGCTTTCATCTCGTCTTTTTATTAATTTTGGAGATAAGTTTGGTTCTTTGTACTGTGCGTTGTCTTCTTAAATGATGATGACTGTCCTCACTGTGTTCCATAGTATATCTAATGCCTTTGAAATGTAGTACCCTTCTCCTAACTGATGACTTTAAACAATTAGTTCCCTTTGATGGTTTGTATGCTCTATGTTAACCATGGCTTTTGCTGTCAGATGTGGCTAATTTAATGTCAGGAAAATCCTACTAGTACAGCTCAACTTTATGCGAGGTGTTCTAACTGCTATTTAACACACGTTTAAATGTGATTGGTTAATTCTGAATACATTCACATCTCCAAGGGGGTGTGCACCCTTTTGCAATAAATTTTTTTATTTCTTTCATTAACTTTTTTTAGCTAAAAGATTTTAGTTTGAATTTTCAGTTGAATTGTACAGATTCTAGGACACATTTTTAGTGAACTAAAAAAGTCCTGACATGATTTATCTTGGTTTCATTTTTTACATCACCAAAATCTGGCATTTTAACAGGGGCCATAGACCTTTTATATCCGCGGTACATGGCTGCCTTGTGTGTGTGTGAGTGAGAGAGAGAGAGAGAGAGAGAGAGATTGTGTAGGTAATGGGGTGGGGGCAGAGAGAGATTTTTGTCACACAGAAAACGAAAGCCCTGTATAGACATAGTCATCATTTTCAACTGTCGCGCTGTATTGAAATATCAATATCAATTCCCTACAGTAAATTATCTGTTAAAACAAACCCTCGACAGTGGTTGATTTCCACACTTGATATCTCTCTATCTTGTTTTATTTCCCACTTTCTTATTTCATCACTGCTTCCTGCTCTTGTTGGCACTTGTTGAATTATCTTATGATGGGTATGTTTTGTCTGAATAAGAAAATTGACCTGGACACTGTGACCCAAACAGTGAAAGTATGTCATGTATTTGCACATATATATTCGCTGGCACTAGTATAAAGAATGATTGTAAATCTGCATTTTTCTCTCGTGAAATCTTGCTCATATTATAGACTCGTGTTTGATGACAAGACACCAAGATTTTGAGCCACAAGTTTCCATTTTATTTTTGTTATACAGGTAACAATGAAACATGAAATGAAGACACTACCCGCAATGAAATTCTTGGCGCATTCATAAAATTCATGCTGGGATTTCAGGAGTATGTATATTTTCTGCCAGTAATCACTAACAAACAGAAAAAAGGTAAGTAAGCTTATTTTTTTAAAACAAGAATGATTGTGTTATGAATAAATTGTTACAAATGAATTTATTTCCCATGATTCCTAAGATTACCACCACATTATGCATGTTTCCTGCTTAGACAGGGAATGCACATTTTGTTAAAAACAAATCTTTAAATGTGTGAACTATATGTTAACCTGTGTCTGTCGGGAAATGGACAAGTGTCAGCTGTGTACAAGAGAGGGAATTATGGGAAATAAATGGGTAGTGAGTAATTTTCTATACCTGTTTATTTCTATACCTGTCTGGTTGACATCAGCATTTTTATGTGCTTCTTTTCCTTATAACTACACTGCAAAAAGCCAAAAACATAGAGCTAAGGTATCTTCTCACTTGCCTAAGCTGAACTTGAGCCTTAGACCATAACTCATTTTAATATTGTCTGTGTCCTCAATTCAATAACCTTTAACAAATGAGCTGATAGAGAAGCAACCCTCAAACCACTGGCTCAAATCTGACTCAAAGGACAGCATGGTCATGGACAGCTAGCTCAGCAGTTAAAAGGAAATTAAACCCAATATTAATAAAAGCTTGCGTGCATAGTTTATGTCCATATCTACCAAAAAGTGCTATGCTTAATAAGAGCATTTTTGTATGAAAAAGTAAAAACAAACAAGTAATCCTCACACACCAGGGGGTGGAGGGGGCAGGGGTGGGTGGGGTGGTTGCGGGGTTACTGTCAAAAGTGACACATGACTCATGTAGAAGAAACGGTAACTGCGGAAGTGTTGTACATTTAAATCTACTGGGATCTATGCCATAGGTTCACATATACAGGCAGTTGCTTGTCCGATGTATGTAAAAGTAATGTAATGTTATGTGCAAGTTGGCCTTATTTTATTCACAATTTCACTAGTTTGGATGTGATTTGTTAGTCGAATAAAAACATGAACTCTTATTTTTGCCATTATCTTGACTTATTGGAACTGAAGCATCCATGTTCTATTCTTGTGATTCTGTGACTACAAAGTGTGTCCTGTTCAAACAGGCTAATGCAAACTATCAAACAAATGAAAGTGAAAGCCACCTGAAGAGTTTGGAATGCTTTTCTCTCATTTTCTTGTTTAACCATTTTTTGCTAGGTCTATTTGTAGAACTGGGAAAAAAAAATAAATAATTGGATTGCTGAATACAGCTATACGCTTGGACAAAATATAAATGGCAAACATGGTACTGGGTTTATTCAGTGCTTATATTCCCCTTTTTAAAAGGTTTTCATTTTTAATGCATAACTCTGTCTTTTAAAAACTACTAGCCTTGTGCTGCTGACTGCTGCAAGGTGCTCAGAGATTGTTAAGTGCTGCACTCACATGGAAAACTATTAATGTTTATTAAAGATAATGATGGAAAAACAACTTGTATTCTGGTATAGTCAGTTATCCACTGAAAAATCATAAACCCTGAATAACTAAATAGAAACCACAAACAGTCAACTCTTGCTTTTATTTGTGATACAAGACAGGCTGAGTAGGTAGATTTTAAAAAAATTGTATTCGATTGTCAACTATTGCAGTCTGCTTCACTACAATAAACCTGTCTCATTTATAAATGTTACCTACAAAAGAGCATAAATATTGTGTAAATAACTTCCCATACATGTAGCAGTACATCCCTTACGTGTTCATTTATAAATGAATGCTAAATACAACTGGAAAAGAAAAGACAATGAAAAATACTGTATCAAGACTAGAATTAATATTATTAATATGAATATCAATAATAATATTAATATGCAATTATTTTGTGTTTTTTTAACATACAAGGTAAAATAAATAAAAAAGTCATTTTGGCATGTGCATTGGTGGAAATTTAGCTCTTGTGAAGTGGAATTTGATAATAACACAGAATAATACGTAAATTAATTATGCAAATATGTCCATCGGGATAGTTATACTGAAACAGCTAAATTCCCCTTCTGCTCACAAAGCTTAGAACAGCTCGAGCTCCAGCATTACTGTAACCCTACTGATAAAATAAACTGTATCAGAACATGAACAATGACACATAAACTGGCCCCTATTTGTGAAATGAATGTACTGCAAAAACTATACATACTGCACGGTCGTTTCCACACAAAGTTCAGAACCCACGTCAGCTCTTATCTCATGAACACAATTTTTTGAGTCAAATTGGAGGTATGTGCTGCACACGAGTCCATCTGTCAGTCATGTTTTTCCCGTGCTTGTGTTGGTTTCCTCCAGGTACTCTGATTTCTTCCTACAGTCTCAAGATATGCAAACGAGGTCAACTGGTTCCTCTAAATTGCCCATAGGTGTAAAAGTGTCCATGAATGGTTGTTTGCCTTCGTGCTAGCACTGTGAAAGATTAGCAACCTGCTCAGGGTACTGTGTGCTGGCTCCAGATAATGGATGGAAAGATAGATGGCAAAATGTTATACATTATTTGTAAAGACCTGCATCAACTATCTCATATACTATATATACATGAGTGTTTACAAATTGTTTTAAACTAGTGATGTTCATTTTTTTGTAAAAATAATATTCATTTTTACTTTGAGATCTTTTGCCATTACAAGTCAAATAACAAGTAATGATAATTAGGCAAACCAAAGAAATGTGTAGAATAACTGATATCTAACTTAATAGCTTATATGATTGTAAACAATGCTTACCAGTCATTAAATTTTGCCAACGGCAGATCTGATTTTAATAAGAGACTTCTAAGTGGCCATAAGGCAAAGACATTCTTTTTCTCCATCTCTCTACTTACAGTCGTCTGGCTCCCTGTCCTGGCTCCAGGCTTGTTTTTAGTAGTGAGTTGGAGATGTGACCATTACTTGCATCACCTCATCTCGCTCACCGGCCTGTGTGTGACATTCAGGTTATAGTTAGAATGACAACTGAAACCCAATGAGTAAGCAGAGATATTTAAACACATACTTTTAAATTAAATGATGAAAGCCCTCAATTTATCAGAATACATAAACGTTTGGTTACTTGTCAATTGTCAAGAGGAGCTCTTATTGCTTTGAAGATGAGCTTGTGACAGAATGTGTTAAAATGTTTCAGACAATAGTACATTTAGAAATCATTTTGAAATTCTGATGGATCTTCTTGAGGTTCCATGGACGTTAGCGTTAGAGATTCTTGCTCAGTGGAGATTACAAAGCAAAAAAGTAAGACTTCTGTTGAGACAAAAGCTGAAAGTTCTTTATTGCATTTCCCCTCTCTAGGAACCTACTCGTGCATAGTTAATTATTCAAAATAGCAGTTGGACTAATGAGCGTCCCCTGGGTCGTCCTTCTAAAAGGGGCTCAGGAAGGCAGATAGAAATTGCGAATAGAAGCTCCAAGTTTAAAGAGGCCTGGAATGATAATGCAATAGATTAAACTGCATACATACTAGAATTCCTTTCAGTTACAAAAATAATAATAAAAAAAAAATTCTACTGCAACTGTACGAACAATCTTAAATAAATCAAAAAGCATCAATGAAAGCAAGGGGAACACTGAGCTCATAGTGAGGAAGCACAGTTCAGAAACATTAATTAATTTTCTGAACCTACTACTATGAAGCTGGAGAAAATCTGCCAACTCTGGGTGAAGGCGGGGTACACCCTTAACAGCTCACCAATCCATTGCAGTGCAACACACAACCATTCACACTTACACCCAGGGACCAACCCAAAAGGAAACCATAGCAAGCACAGGAAGAACATGCAAACCCCACACAGAACTACTTTACTAGGAATAGGACTCGAACTCTGGACCTTCATGCTATGAGGCGGCCATATTAACTACTATGCCACCATACCGCCCACATCAGAACAGTAAATGTATAATGAAAAAAAGATATTGTGTGTTTTTTTTCATTTGTTCCTGGTTAAACAAACAGGCACAAGGCATGCTAATCCTTTATATACAGTATGCATATTTTCACCCTGATTGTATAATGTTGATCATGTGTTGAAAGCAGGCAAACAAAACAAAAATAATGTGTATACCAATTTTTTTTTTGTTATTTAAATATGTTATATGGTGCATAGACATTCTCCTCAAGAAAAAGAACAACCTTTGAACACTATTTAAGCCACCATACAGGGCATTTTCTTCACCTCAGTCTATAACGTGTGAACTTCATTCTGACACTCACCACTGGTTCCCCTTTTTTGTATCTGCCATGTCATTGTCTCCCCTATCATTCACTTGGTAATGAATAGACCACACAGTACTTATATATTCATGAAGTAATTTGCATTGGCCATTTATATGAAATAGAGGGCATTAACATGGCTGCATAAAGGGCTCATTCAGGGGTGTATATGTGATTTACAGGGAGGAAATGGTGTTCATATGCAGAATTTTAGAAATTGAATTACTTTAGGCTCCATTTTCTTTGTTTTTGCGTTCATGAATACTTATTTTTTCTGTTGTACATACATGTTTTTTTTTCTTTTAAGAGAATTTCTGAACACAATTTATAGAGGTGCAGTGTTTTTGGCTTTTGGAGTGCTCATAATAAGACTGATCATACCTCACCGCTTCAGTCCAGAGGACATGGCGTCCATGTTTTCCGAAAAGTTTAAAATTTCAATTCATCTGACCATCTGAAGCTTTGACCATGAGAAGATGGCGGTGGTTCCAGATAATTTTCACATATGGCTCCTTCTTTGCATTCTAGAGATTTAAGTTGTATTTGTGGATGGCATGGCATGTACATAGACAGTGATTTCTGGAAGTGCTCCTGAGCCCATGCAGTGATTTCCATGACAGAATCATGCCTGTTTTGAATGCAGTACAACTTGAGGGCCCAATGATCACAGATATCCAATTTTGATTTTCAGATGTGTATTTTGTGCACAGTTTTTTTTTAAGATTATATGAATCTTGTAATGTTATGTGTTGTACATGATAAGGTATTCAAATATCTGGAATTTTACATTGAGGAATATTATTCTGCAATTCTGAGATACACTTATGGAGGTGCATCTTACATAACATGTGCTGGATAAGATTAATAAGAGCACTTTCATACTAAAGAAAAGGAGATTCATCAATTCATTCATTTTCTGAAGAGCTTAATCCTAATTAGGGTCACAGGGACTCTAGGCGAGGGCGGGGTGCACCCTAAACAGCTTGCCAGGCCAATTAATTAATTAATAAATGTATTTATTTTTGCTTAATTAAGTATGCAGGTTAATGTATTGCACATCAGCGTGAACAGCTAAATGTATAGTTCAACATGCTATTTAAACAACTTTAGGAGAATTACTTGAATTACTTAATTACCCTCACCACTCACACAAACACTCTACTTTGTGTACTCTACTCTACCACACTTACTCTGACACCATTCATGTTTTTTTCTTAATCGATTTATTTGGATACCTTGTACTCTTCTTAATTCAAATAAGCGGTACATACTGGAGTTTTAAAATACTGCTACATTGCAGAAGCAAGTGTTGATATGCTGCAAAAAAATGTGATGCAGTTTGAATGATATTGTTTGAAATAATTCCTGAAATATTTGTTTTATTTTTCAGTTGTCTTAATCCACCAAAGAGTTACACCTGTGTTCACCTCTGTAGATCATGATCTCTCTTGTTTTCATGTTTCCACTCTGCTTCTCTCAGGCAAAGACTGGCTCCATGTACCAACAACCACTGATTTATCTGACAGAATTTGCTGGCAGTTGGTTCTGTTGCTTGAAATCGTATTTGATTTGAAACCATACTGTGGCATCTGATTGCGTTCTAGTGTGATCCAAATGAGTTATCATTCAAAAGAAAATCCTCAATATGCTTATTTGTTTGCTAAACATGTACAGTTTCTGTCCTCCTTTCTGATTTCCTCTCTTTGTTCATTCACTCATCACTAAATAATTTCTAAATAATTTCTCTCCAAACAAATTTAGTACAATACAAAATATTACCTGTTTATTTATTTATTTTTTATTAATACTTTTTTTTTTAGGTCCTGCCACAACAGGTCGGGACTTTGATTGAACCACTCAAAAATTGTACATACACACACCCCACCCCCCAGCCATTCACATGTGGACTTGCTCTTATGTTTTAAATCAGCCCTGCTACATAGCCTGCTTGCACTTCAGATCACAGGCTGGTGCCTGGACATTTTTCATTAGTAATTCTTGGTAAAGCACTGAATTCATCTCTACCTCAATTATAGCAGACCATCCATGCCCTGAAGCAGCAAAGTATCTCTACACCGTCACATTACCACCATCATGTTCGACTGTGAACATCATGTTTTTATTGTAAAAAGCTGTATCAGCTTTATGCCAGATATATCAGCAACCATGTCTTCAAAAAAGTTCCACTTTTGACTCGGCCCATGGAACAGTATTGCAAATGTTATTGAGGCACGCATGGTGTTTTTTGGCAAATGTAACACAAGCCTTTATGTTCCTGTTGCCCAGCAGTAGGTTTGGCCCAGCCAATTTCCCATGGATACCCTTTTTGACCAGTGACTTTCTAATGGTGGGATATTGGACACTAGCGTCAACTGAGCTGAGAGAGGCCTGCAGCTCCTAAGATGTTCCCTTGGGTTCTCTTGTGACTTCTTAGTTGTATTTTGTATGAGCTTTTGCAGTGATTTCAAGTTTGATTTGTAATATTACTAACACTGATTCACTTTCACAATCTCAATGTGTCTGATGATGCGATGCAAGATACATAAACTGTAAGAACAGTTTCTTTGCATATCTCTTAAGGTGCTGGATTACTGATCCCAAGGTCGGGGTTCAAGCCCCACTATCAGCGGGTTGTCACTGCTGTCCCCCCAGTGCA
>JBCNYG010000014.1:8239679-8255404 GCA_039654305.1 Porochilus rendahli | reverse complement strand
CTCTCTCTCTCTCTCTCCCTCTCTCTCGCTCGCTTTTGTGTGTGTGTGTGTGCGTGTGTGCGTGTGTGTGTGTGTGTGTGTGTGTGTGTGTGTGTGTGTGTGTAAGTTTCTTACTCACTCAGTTATCTTGAAAAAGTGAGCCACTTGTTTTCGCCTCTGGCCAAATCGTAATGCTATCACTATAAGTATCTGGAAACATCCCACAAGAAAGAATCTTTACAGAAATACACCTGTGTCTGTTTACCTCAATAACTTAAATGAAATTACAGAAAATGATTTTTTACAATGAGTAAGTTAATACAAATGGAGAAGTTAAGGCGTTATGAAGAATTTATGAAGAAGTTTATTTCCAAATAATAAAGTAAAACAAAAATTAATGCAAATTGAACTTTGAAAATAGATTTATTGATTTAAAGATAACAGTGAATAGAAATAGGGTGTCTAGAGAAAGAAAGAATAGTTAAAGAAGAATAAATGCAATGTTTTGGAAAGTTGTTACCTTAATCCAATAGAAATATGTGAGCAGTTCATGTGAGGCAGCCCACCAACATCCCAAAGTTAAAGCTGTGCTGTACAGAGGAATGGAATAAAATCCCTCATGACTACGTGCAGGACTGATCAACAGTTATTAAACAAATTGCAGTTATTACTGCACAAGAAAGTCTAAAGGCAAAGGATCACATACTTTTGCCACTCAGAAATATGTAATACTGGATAATTTTCCCTAATCATAATAATGCAATCAAATATAAGCTTTAAAGCACTTTCAAGTCTTAATGATTTCCTGAAGTTAATTTTACATGTTAAGTGAATATTCAGGATAGATTTATTTAAGGATATGCTCTGAAGTACTAAAGCCTAACAAACAGAAAGGGAAATAAATGGTTTATACAACCCATTTATATAACCACTCTTTATTCATTTATGTCTACACTTCCACACTTCTAAAAGTTTTTAATAAAAAAGAAGTTGATTTCTTTAATTATGAAACCATTTAATACAATATAGTAGAGGTATTATGACATTCATTTTGGTTATGTGGTGTTGCTTCTTTGAGATAAGAACAACGAAAAAACTCCTCTACTCGGATCAAATAAACTTAGAACTAGAAATGTATTTTACAACTGCACCTATTTGTGAATAAAACTATAGTCCTGTAATAAGATGGTAAGATAAGTCTGTTTTTGTTTCAGACATGAAAACTATAACGCATGTTCCCATCCCATGTTTTTGGATGAAAGGATTTTAAGCAATTTAATAATGAAACATTGCCAGATGTGCTTTTGAGATATGACAGTCAATTAGAAAAATTAATCAGTGAGCTTCATTTTTTTTCCTCTCAGTTTTCCCCCAGAATTTCTGCTTATCTGCTGTTTAAAACCCACCTGATTCATATAAATTCCAGCAGTTTGACAGTAAATGTAGACACACTTTACATTGTATATATCAGAGAACTTAACACAATACCAGCACCATCATTTTAAACTTTTATACTTTTTCTATTCTATCCATCTTGTATCTGCACTTTACATCAGACTAACATACTGTACCTGCACCTTTCTTTTGTATTTTGCCCCACTCTGACTACCTCATTAACCTTTTCTCCATAATATTTGCCCTGCTGCTTAACAATCCATGTTCCTTTTTTTTCTGGCACTTTGTCTGTTTTTTTAAGGCTTATAATTATTGTTTAGTTTTGTGTTTGACGTTACTGTTATTTTTACTGCTTTGTCTACAGTACCTGGAGCTCACACAGAATGACATATCATTCTACTACATGCCCTGTATATGGAAGAATGACAAAGATGTTCGAGTATATCTCAGAGAATCCACTATATGGCTTATATTTTAGATCATTGCAAAGATGACCGAATGCTCAGTATAATTGACAGAAAACTTGCATTTTTAATATAATAATAATCCTCACCATCCCAAATGCATTTCAGAGTGGATTTGCATTGATGTGTCCATTCCCTCTTTTACATGACTAATGTATGAACTTTTATGCTCATGTTCATGCTTTCATGCTTTCATGCTGAGCAATTAATTTGTAATATTTGATAGGTCATGAGAGAAGCAATTATTCAAACAGGGCTGAACAAGATAATGAGCTTTCTGAGAGGATGAACGGTCAAATGTGATTCTCATAAGCTGCAATGGGATAAATGCTGGCTGTAGCAGAGTAAAAAAATATTTCATTTCTATTGTGCAGTTTTGAAAGGCATAATTGTTTTGTAGTTGAGGACACAAAGGGAGCATGTGCAGTTGGCTCCAAGGGCTCCACAATGGTTTGACGAGCTGTTCTGGGGGTACTCCACCTTTACCCAGAGTCAGCTGAGATAGGCTCCAGCCTTCAATTTCTCCTACTGTGAAGTAGATGTAAGCTGCTGCAACAGAGCAGCAAACTCAATGGACACCTCTTTGACGGGTCCCACTTCTCCACTCCTGCACCCTGAGGCTTACTGTGCCCATCCTCTGTGTATTTTTAGAGCCAATTTACAAGGTCTACATCTTAACTGCTCTCGCTGATGCTACTTTCTCCAAGCCTGCATATGAGTGGGATAAATCGCTAAATCAGTGCTCTTTGGCAAACATTTCATAAGCCTCACAAATGAATTTCACTTCATGTTTGCCTCATAAAAGAGATTTGACAGATTATACTCCACATAATGCCAACTTGTCTGAGCAGTGGCCAGAAAAAACCTCTTTTGTGTGTATGTATGTGAATGTTTGCATGTACACGTTTGTGTGTGTGTGTTGAAGGTTGTGAACAAAGCCAAAGGTAAGGAAAATCTCACAGTATCGATCACTAAAATGACATAAGGAAGAAACCTTGAGAAGGACCCACACTATGTGAACTCATGAACCTATCCTCTGCTAAGTGACACCAAATAGTGAAATTATAAATCATTTTTCTTGTGCAACTGTGTACTTCAAAGTCATACAGTACTAAATGTGGTGAAACTTGGCCAGTGTGAACGCATTGTGGAAAAGGTAGGGATGAGCAGGGCAAATTCTTCATGATTATGTGACAGGTTCTGTCATGATTATGTGACACAGTCTGTTGCTTTTTGCACCCTTAATTGGTCACATGCTGAATTTCCAAATCCATGGCCACTTTAATTATGAGGTAGGACTTTTGGATTACTGAACCCAAGGTTGTAGGTTCAAGCCCCACTATCAACGGGTTGTCACTGCTGTCCTCCCCAGTGCAGCTATCTGGGTTATCAAATGCTGGCCATGTTTCTCACTGTCTATGGTAAGAGGCATGTAAAAGAACCATTGCTGATTTTTGTCGAGAGTAGGTTGCATTGCCGTCAGCATGTTTCTGCCCTGCAATGGCCTGGCGAACTGTCCAGGGTGTACTCTGGCCCTACCCAGAGTTGGCTGAGATGGGCACCAGCCTCCTCAAGACCATGAATATTTAAGCTGAAAACAACTTTCTGCATGTGCATCCTTTATTCCTCTTTGTCCATTTCTGGGAATCCTGACTTCTGGATCAGTGGCATGGTTTGCATTTTGGCTTAATTATGAGTATTGATACGATGCTTATTATAATGACTATAGACAGAGCAGCACAGTGGTAAAGTAGTTAGCATGTCCACCGTACAGCAAGAAGGTCATTGGTTTGTGTCCCGGATTCGGCGAGGGCACTTCTGTGTTGGGTTTCCATGTTCTCCCCCTGCTTGCATGGGTTTCCTCCGGGTACTCCGATTTCCTACCACAGTCTAAGAACATTCACATTAGGTTAATTGGCGGTACCAAATTGCCCCTAGGTGTGAGTGTGAATGGCTGTGTATGTTGGCCCTGTGATAGTCTGACAAGCTGTTTAGGGGTGTATCCTGCCTTTGTCCATTGTCAGCTAAAATTTGCTATTTGGCAATGCTACAGCTATTATATAATTCTTTGAACTATGTATTCGGTGATGGAACATTTCTTTGTCTTTTGGTCTGTATGATCCTATCCCACTGCACATTTGCCAATACCATTTCAACATTCTGGGTTACCAGATATGATACAAATTTGTTAAGCAACCAAATAATAGAGTCTGAACTAAAAGGCTTCCTTCTAAAAAATTAATTAGCAACGACTCAATAATGCACAGAGATTTATCAACAATCAGTTGAAAGAAGGAGACGATAAGGATTCCTGAAAGATTAAAAGAGTTGGTCATATTTTTCATGAAGAGACAAGTACTGAGACATCAACTAAGTCTAGATAACCTTGACCAATTTTAAGCCAACCTTGACTAATTTAGTCCATGAAACCCATATGATCTTTTGCAAAAAATTATTTCACATTTAGTCCCCGTTTGCTGTTGTAATGACTGTCATTTTGCTGGAAAGGCTTTCCACAAGATTTTGGAGTGTGGCTGGGGAGTTTTGCCCAATCAGCTACATAAGTTTAGTAGGGTCAGGCACTGATGTTGGACGAGGAGGTCTGGAGTGCAGTCTGCATTTTAATTCATCAAAAATGTGTTCAGTGGGGTTGAGGTCAGGGCTCTGTGAAGGCTACTCACGTTCTTCCACTCCACCCTTGTGAAACCAAGTCTTTATGAACCCTTAAACTGCATGCAGGAAAATTGGATGGGGGGCGTTGTCAGGGTATCTTTATTTCCAGTAAAGGGAAATTTTAAGGCTACAGCATACAAAAAAATATTCTTTACAATTACAGTATGTGCTTCCAACTTTATGACAATCGTATCTTGATCTTGACCTCAAGGAATTATTGCCATTGCATTTAACCCACCTGAAGTGAGCACACACACACACATAAATGGTGAGTACACACACACTCGGAGCAGTGGACTGCCACACACATTGTGGGAGCCCGGAGAGCAGTTGGGGGTTGGGTGCCTTGCTCAAGGACACTTCAGCCATGAAGGTGGACGAAGGGAAGATGCAGCTCACTCCCCCACCACTACACGTTTTTCCTGCTTGTTCTGGAATTGAATCAGTGACCTTTCAGTCCCAAAGCCGCTTCTCTAACCATTAGGCTGCCCCATGGGTGTGATGGTCAGGTGTCCAGAAATATTTGACCATATGGTTGACATACTACATAGTTCTGAATATGCCACTCAAAGTGGTTTAATGGCAAATGATTAACGAAACCTTTTAAATTACATTATACTTTTATATTACATTTTAAATTGACACCTAAAGTCTCAATCCTACCAATCATCCAGCACTAACCTCAAAGCCTGGTGTGTATGCAAGTGCACTATTACCCTGTATGCCATTTATGAACCTGGGGGATTAAAAGTGGCTTTCATTATTTTACAGGTCAGACAAACATTTGCTGCCATCAGTTTTCCATTTCAACCTGTAAAATGCATCCCCCATTCAACATTTGTCTTTGCAGCAGCAAATATGTATATGTAAAATATGCTTCATATCAACATAAAACTTATTGGGGAATATTTCTGAATGTTGAAACAAAACAAACTTCAATAGGTTTGAAGGGTTTAAAATTCAAACAATGTTGCTAACAGGAAAATCACTTAATGATGGTATTCTAAAAGGGTCTAGATTAATACATATGGCTAGTATCTCATTGAGCAGCAAATGCTGATGAACATGGCGAATTTTGGGTTTCATTAGGATTCGTTAAAGGTTACTAAACAGTTCCCATACAGATTTTTTTTATGCTCAAAATGTCTTTGCAAATTTAGTTTTCCTTAAACAGTTGCAAACGTTTACAAAACAGTTTTAAGCATTTGCAAATGGTTTTATTTTGTTGGTTAAGCGATGTTTGGTTCATTAAGTTATGAATGCAATACTGGCAAGGGTTTTCTCACCCTTTTTATAGGGTTGGGTCCATCAGGGTGGCTCACTTCCAGGATTCGCCTGACATTCAGCAGCTCTTTTTGCTAGGAGTTGGCAAAAGGTGTCAAACGTTCCCAAACAGTGGCAAAAGAGCGACAAATAATTGCTAATTTTCGCAAACATGGTCACTAAAATTTGCTACCAGCTGCTAATGTTCGCTAACTGTTTTTCGCAAACATTTGCCCAAATGTTGCTAATTGTCACTAAATGCCACTAATGACGGGCTAAACCTGATTTTTGCCAAAAATTTGTAAGTGAAAAGTCGGTGAATCCAAAAATCGCAGTGCTCGTTAGCATTAGCTGCTTCCTGGGATATTGCCCTAAATTATTACATAGAGTGTATGCAATTTGGGACACAGTTCTAATTTATTCAGCCTGTTGTTTTCAGCACGTCACAAAGTGTGGCACTATTTCTTTTAGATTTTTATCACATGCAAGAATTATCTTTTATGTTTTTTTTTTTTTTTGTAAGACAAAGCGATATTAATTCTCCAAATACCATGACCCTTGGTCCTCAGGTGTTTTTGCTACATAAACAAGCTACACTGACTTTTGTGTCATAGTTTTCCACATGATTTGATTTTGTAAATATTTCCTAAGTCTTTCACTTTGTGTCATCATTGTGGTTTTTCCCTTGGGATGATATGTAATTACAAAGGACATTTAAAGGAGGTTTATTTCAGCAGTGGATGTAACGAGTGTGCTTATATTCTGTTTATACCCAGTAAATGCACTGGAGTGTCTTGGGTGAAGTGGGGTAAAAGCGCATGGTGATAAGCCTCATTAAAAGGAAACAGTGCATGCTCCTCTACAGAATCTGTGCCAATGATGATAGGCCCAACTGCCAGACTTTCTAATTACCTGCTGTAACTGGCATCTTTGCACAAAAGCCATAGCTCCCCCCAAACCCTTGTATGCAAATATGACAGCCCTGATCATTAAGCTTTATGTCTCAAAGCCAAATTGTTCTTGTAAAAACTGCTGAAGCCAAGGGCAAACATGTAAAACTCTGTCACACGTTTCAGTATATTGTTTTATGGGCTTTCCAGTGAAATACAACACATGTTATTGAATGTCACATTTAGCCAAGGGTAAGGGCCCAAAAAAGTGTCCACCTTCAAAATCAAATAATTATTTGTCTTCTATTTAATTAAGGTTACAATAAAAAAACTTCCTGGTCATAGTTTTGTAAAGCTTGCCATGCATCATAATTTCTGATATTTTAGACTTGAAATGCTATTCATCTGGAATGTTTACATATTAGCAAAGCAGCACATGCAGGAGAAAAAAATTGATGGTTGCATCAGTTTTGGAGCTGAGAATTTACAGAATATAATATTAACAGCTAATTTGTGTTAGCCTTAGGGTGGGTCAGAATAACCGACTCAAGACATTTTAATTCCAGCTATGCAACAGTGCAGTAAAAGCACATTTTATCACCAATATTTTTCGTTCTTTCACCTTCTTTTTCTCTTAGCTTTTCTTTTTTTTTTTTGGATGGCTTCCTGGAACTTTTCTGACCAACACTGAAACACATTAAATTAATTTGTCAAAAGATAAAGTAAACATTCAGCAGAAAAAAAAAACAACTCTTTGTATATACAGTGAGTAAAAAGGCTTGCAGTATTACATAATCTTTTGGAGATCTGTGAAAAAAAAAAGAATTGTCCTACTTCTTTTCATTTTCTTTCTTCTTCAAATAGTAATACAGATAATTTTCCCTATGTGGACTGCTCCACTTGAAGACTTCCATTCAATTCTATTCACTGTCTCATTGTTTTAACTATTTACAGGATGTAAAGCAGTCTTATGCAAATTTACAAGATTAAGCAGATTTATTTAACTAAAATATATGAAGCACCAGTCTTTACAAAAGTCCAGATAAGCAGAAGGGGCAGCCTGCGAAACAAAAACCCAAAAAAATGAAAAACCACGGAAACAACTAGGGGAAGATTTGCGGATGACCAGCTTGTCCACTGCTCAGTGTCTATGATGTAACCATATTAGAATTACACAGTTCAGCAAATGAATTAATTATTGGCCATTCCTATGAATGAATTGACAACTCAAAATTTCATCAATATGTGAAAATAGCTTGACTCATAGTCTCAAGATAGCCAATTAAATCAGGATACAACTGGGACACTAACTGTACAGTTGAACTAAGCATGAGTTAAAACTTTTAATAATTAGTGTACAGCCTGTGCATCACTATTTATAAAATTCATCACTTATAAATGTTGCATAGCTCGCAACAACAATGAGCTGAAAGGTAAGGTGGATGTCGCTGAATAGTCTATTAATATTCAAGATCATTCGAGGGTGAATTAGGGGTTCTCCTTTTGTTTTAATTTAAGCAGTATTCACTCAGGAATAGTGGACCAATCAGATTTCTGTAAAGTATATACTAACACCCAAACTTTTATTGTAGTTCTTAGAACATCTTCTGTTGGAACACAAACTATAGTTTATGAGAAGTCATGCTATTTTTCCAGATTTGTATGGTGTGCAATAATGTTTACTGGCCTAAATCCATGCTTCACAAAATTTAATAATTTCTCCACTGTATGTGGGGAGTGAGGGTGGGTGATCTATTTTGGGATTCTCTCCAGAATGTACTTAGTGCTTTATGCCTTGAAAATTAAAATTGAACATGTGATGACACAGTGTAGGGATAAGAAGATGTTCTGTGAAATGTCTGTTCAAATCCTGTTCAAGAGGGAGATTTTGCTTGACCTCCCATCATCTGCTTGCATTAGCCATCTAATTCCATCTCAATTGCATTCTCATCTTGCCGATTTAGGAGTGGTAGCACATTCACCTGGAGGAAAGTGCTAAATTTCTTTAAGGGAAAATGAGTCATTCAGCTGCTCACAGTGGGCTATTTGTGAATAGATTCGTCTGTAATGACTTTTAAGACAGGCTGATTAGACACACACACACACACACACACACACACACACACACACACACACACACTTTTTATATCTGAAATATGTGGCTTTTAAATTTTGATAATCTCTCATTGTTCTTATACGGCCTGTCTGTTTTTGGGTTCTCTGTCATGGGTTCCCATATTGTGTAATCATTTCCACGGCAAAGAACACTTTGGTTTTCTTGACCTAGACCTTTCTATACTTCTGTCCGGTCATTGGTTTATTACCGTAGTGTCATCACCTGTTCTTATTCAGTGAGCAATTCATTTGTCAAAGAAAAGCAACAAGGCTTTTATGGCTTTTATGTATTTATTTTAAAGCATGATAATCATGAATCTGCCTGCTCCAAGTGACTGTGACAAAATATGAGTGTCCAACATTTTGAAAACTGTTAGATTGCGTCATTCCACTGTCTCATGCACTCCAATCCAACCCTGGCAATTTTGACAATGGGAGACCTACTATGTCCAGTGTCATTGCTCCTCAGAGTACGGCTCGCTGCTCTGTAGAAGGTCTTTCCAGCCATCCGTGTCTTGCGTTTCCGTTACAGGCTGAGCTATGTCATTATAAAATCACTGTGCTGTAATGTATAAGGAAAACTAAAAAACTGCACCTTTTGCACAACTGCAAGAGTCTGTGACCCAAACACATTACTCTATTATCAACTGATTATGCTCACACAGGGATGATGATGATCAGAATTACTGAAATATTTATTATAAAAATAATAATTATATACACTGTCTTAGGTGAGCAGAGAGGACATGTGAAATCCACATACTGTATATGTAGAGAGGTTTATTCACTTACTGTGCATCAACGTAAAGTCAGTAAAGTTGAAAAATAGCAGTAATGGGAAAAAAATAGCTGAGCTAAGCGTGATTATGGAATATGTGGGCCTCATTTCCAATGTTTAATTCATAAGATACCAAGAAGCATTCGTAAAATGCAAGTCTTACCTAGGTCTTGTCATTTGTTGTACTTGCTGTTTTAAACTGATTACAGAGAGGGCGCTTTAAAGGCAACTTAAAACACACACACAAAAAAAAGAGATACCTAAGTCATATTTCATACTCATAAAACCCTTTCATTAATTATTAAGAATTAGAGCAATGGAAAAAAAGCGACTCGTTTTTGGTCAAGTTTGCATACAAGTCATAAAAATCACCTGAGGACAGACAACGCAGAGCTACTGCACAATTAATAAATTGTGAGATTATAATAAATAACCAGGGTGGCACAGTGGTGTAGTGGTTAGAATGTCTCCCTCACAGCAAGAAGGTCGTTGGATTCCTGGGCTCAGACATTTTTTTGTGGAATTTGCATGTTCTCACCGTACTTGCATGGATTTCCTCCACATACTCTGGTTTCCTCCCATGGTCCAAAGGCATACTCATTAGGCTAACTGGCTGTTTTACATTGCCCCTAAGTGTGAGTGGGGGTTTGAGTGAATGGTTGTGTGTGCATTGGCCCTCGGATAGTCTGGCAAGCTGTTCTGGGTGTTAACAACCCCCCACCCCCCACCCCCATTGACCAATGTCAGCTGGTATAGGCACCAGCCTCTCTGCAACCCTGGTAGGATTAAGCAGTTTGCTAAGTTATTGTATAGATCAAGCAAATAAACAAATAAATATATACATGGTGGCACGGTGGTTAGCACACCCACCTTGCAGCAAGAAGGCCTGGGCTCGATTATTAGGCTCGGGCTTTTTCTGTATAAAGATTACATGTTCTCCCTGTGCCTGCATGGGTTTCTTTTGGGTATTCCGGTTTCCTCCTACAGTCCAAAAACATGCACAGTATGCTAATTGGCTGTTCCAAATCATCCCTAGGTATAAGTGTGAGTGTGAACGGCTGTGTGTGTTAGCCCTGCAATAGCCTGGAGAGCTGTCCAGGGTGTACCCCACCCTCACCCAGAGTCGGCTGATGTATGGGCCAGCCTCCCTGCAACTCTAAGTAAAAGTGGCTTAGAAAATGAATGTATGAATGAATATATATGCATATATGCAGAGCTCACTTCAGCAGTTACATTTACAAAAAATTATACCTGCAACCCACAAATACTTGCTTAGTTGTACTTTGCAACTTGAATATTTGGTTTGACTGATTAATACAGTAAGGCAAACAGACTTTTTGTCTGTTCCCGGTGTCATTGCTTTTCCCTTGCACCAGGTTTAATTTAAACTCACTAAGCACTGCATATATTGAGGCACCCTGAGCTAGACACCAATTAAACAGAGGCTTTGCTTGATGTGCTTTGGGAGTTGGACAGTTGCCAGATTATCAGTGCACTTTTTAGCTAATGTAGAAGTGACAAGTGTAAACCCAGAAAGAAATCTATTTTCCCTGATTTTAGGTCCTCATTTATCAAAAAACAAAACAAAACAAAAAACAAACAAACAAAAAACCCATATGACCGGAAACTAATGTGTTGTCATTTATATGCAAAGTGTGACATTTACTCATATAGATGAGAGTGAAGTCTATGTTCAAAGTTCACTTCAGCTCTCAACAATTGCACACAAGGTTATAAGTCATGGTGGAGGTGCATGATGCTGCATAATAGATCTGTCAGGACTAGACTACTGTTAAACTAGTGTCTAAGCATGAACATTTCAAATAAATAAATAAATAAATATATAAATAAATAAACAAATTAAAAAAAGCATAAAATATTGACTCAATAAATAATTTATTCAGTTTAACCTGTAACTTAAATTATTTATACAGGATCATAAAATATTTAATATGATCGATTAGCCTCACTTTATTATTGTTATTTTTTATTACTATTTTATTTCTTTCAGAGGACATATACATATTAATCACTAAAAAACATTATAATCCATCTCATAATAACTACTGATTGTGTGTCATGCATACTTAACATAAATAAGTATTTACAAATGTTTACAATTAACTGGAAAGACAGTTTTTATTTCTTCTCTATTTTATTTTGCGACTTTATTTTGAGACTACTTGACAGGGTAGACTTCTGGTGACTTTTTTTTTTTTTTTTGCCAAGCAATAAAATTTAAGCAGTTAAAAGCAATGAGTGGCATAAGATATATGTAATGTGATATTTAGGTGCTTATAAACAGAGCTTTGCCAGTCAACAAATCTCAGCAATATCTTTCCATACAGCATTTTCTGTCTCCCTGACTCTCTATGTCATAAAGGCATGACTAAAAATATTTCTGATAAACGACATTGATTTTCAGATGCCATATTTATGTGGTATTTGGTGTTAGGAAGAGCTTCATGAATCATCCGGGAATCCTGTTGTATGGAGATTTCTGCACTTGAATCCACACTGGTTCCTACTTTAGACTGATAAATGAGGCCTTTAATGGTAATAGATCAGATGGCAATGCCCAGACAAGGTCTTAAAATGTTTTAAGACTTTAGCTGTAGTTATTTTCTGTTCCTGCTCTTATAAACAAAACAATCACCACCAACAGGAACATTTAATACTTGGTACAGCTGTGGTTGAACTAGAGATTAAGTAATTGTGTAAGTTGCCTGAGGTTCCTTACAGTGTCACATTTGTTACACAGAAGAGGCAGGAGTTAGTAAAGCAGGCAAGTGCAGAAAGTCAATTTATTAAAGATGACTATAAGGGAAAAAGTCTGTTCCCAAAAAGGCAAAACAGGCACTCTATAAATTCTACAAACCAATACGAGGATAAAAATACAGAGACCAGGAAATCAGGCATGATTTCAGACTAGATTTGGTAAAAAAGGCTGGTTAGCAATGTTAGCCAAATAACAATGAATAAACACAGTTGCTTCGCAAACTATTTGGATCACTGAACATCCTGTGAGGAGCTAAACAATACAGAGATTAAAGTATTTATTAAGTAATTAAGCACAGTGTTAGTTTACGGAGTACATGGAAGTCTGCCCGCTATCAGCTGATGATCAGCTGACACACATCACAACAATCACAATTGTGCCAGAAATTAAGGAGGTTTTGTAATCAGCTCTGTGATCGTTCCTGTTACTTAGTGAAGCATGCTCTAAAACACCCACCCCCCACCACAGCTCACACTCTTGTACTTGATTACTGCATAGGTTTCCCCCTTGCCTCGACTTTACTTATACGGGTAATCATTGTCATCGTGTGTCTCATGCTTTGTTTCATCTGATTAAAATTATTATTTTTTTAATTAATATTTTTTGTAGTGATGCATGTACTAATGATATGAGCTGATATGCTAGTTATAGATTATTGTAACTAAACAGTTAGCTAGCTAAATAGATTCATAAATATAGAAACATTACCATTAAAAGTTTGGACGCAACTTTTGACTGGTATGAATGTTTATAAGAATAAGGGTAGTCACTATACCAGTACTTGCATACTAAAATCATTTAACACCAAAATGACAAATTATTTAAATTATTTTTTGTTTAATGAACATGTATACTTAAAAAGTGTTATTAATAAAAGTGTATTATTTTATATGTATACATGTAGTTTGATTTATATTAATTGAGTTTAAATAATTGGAATATTATCAGACAAGTTTTATAGTACCCATGTTCCAGATTTCTTAAATTCCTAAAAGTTGAATGACTGTCTCATTGCACTCTAATCACAACTATGACTGCAGAAAGTTTTGGGTACAGTGGATTGCAGCATTACTTCAGGGGAGGGAAAAAATGCACCTGGTGAGGGAACAATTGTTTAGAGCAGATGCTATTTTATTCAGTACTAGTCAAAAGACTGGAAACACTGACTCACTGTAACTGATATAGGAGGTGTGAACAAGTGACTGGTAGTGTATATAAATTCATATTTTAAAATTATGATGTAATCCTGCTTTGTGACCATGTCCATTTTTAAATGTGCCACACAAATTGAACTGATTTTAGACATGTTTATATGTATTATTTATTTATGTAACTCCTTCACTGCTTCCATACTACAGCTGTTAAAATTTGTTGCGTTAAAGTTGCTGTTCGATACGCTTGTGCCTACCAGCACAACAAGAAACCCCAGAACTGAGCCGTTTGCACCAGGGATAAATGCAAGTCTCCTATACTATATGTCCTAATAAATTGTCAGGTCTCAGGTGAGAGTGATCCCAGCTGAACTTATGTTGGAATGGAGACAAATCAATGTGGAAAGCAGAGGGTTGCTTCTTTTGCTCTAGCTGTACAGATTTGGCTGCTTTGGGCTGTGTAGACCTATTTTAGGTGAAACATACCTCAATTTCAGTTAAATCACCTCAAACTGAGACTAAATTTAGCATCCAATCATATATTGCATTGTATATTTACTTTCAACTACCTTTTAATTTCCATTTTTATCTTTCATTGTGCATGCGGATTACAATTACTGTCGCAGTAATTTCTTTTTTAAATAGCAATCTTCTGTCTTCACCATTAAAAAGTGCCACACATAGCAACAGAGTTCAGAACACTGATTGAAAGATCCAGGATTAATCAACTTGTTTCATCAAGGATATAAGAGTGACTAATAAATTAGCCCATAGGAATAATCTGTAATCTGTCGCTGGCTGACTAGACCATTCTTCTTAATTAACTGAAATTTAAAAGAGATACAATTCTAGGTACAAATCAAGTTATAATGAGAGTTACGTCTTTTCAAAGTAAGGTCATTTATATATTTATGCTTTCATATGTCTGTTATATTATTATACATTTTAAATTAGATTTTAGATCATCCATTAACTTTACTACACCCTGCCTTGCCAAAAAAAGTTGCAACATGGACTTAAATTCGCAATTTGGCAACAGCCCTTGATTGGATTCTTAGTGCAATAATTAATGTTTCGGCTTTCAACAGGTTATGTAAAAAGGTTAAGTCACTAGAAGCAGAGGTATGATATAGGGTTGCTTCATTTGGTCAGGTTAATTCTCAGCAATGTTAAAATTTACACTGCTTTGGATAACTGTAGGTTACCCTGGAAGGCTGCTATTGCTGCTGGTGGTAGATTGATGCTGCTGGTAAGGCAAGGACAGCTTCTGCTGGGAGTACTGTGAAAAACTTGCCATTAATCCCTAGCACATTGGCCTTGTGTTATAGAAGCCTGTCCCTTTTCTTAAATTCTTGGTAAACCCCTCATTTTATTGTAGAAGTCATGATATGCTGATTTTTTTAATGAAATATTTACTATACTATATTTAAGTTTGTATTAAATACAAAGACATTGCAATGCAAATAGCACATCTACTAAAAACGCCTGTAAGGGTGTGAGGAGTTGGTTGTGTGTGTGTGTTTGTGTGTGTGTAGTCTTGTCAGCATAAATACACCCAGATGCAAGTAACTCACATAAGAATACACACTTAATTATGTCCACACAGACAGTTGCAACACAATAACTAGGAATTACATGTCTGATGCAATGTCTTCTTTCCCTAAAGAGAGGCTCACAGTATCTGATGCAGTTAGGGGTGTGTGTAGGAATGTGAGGATGCTGAATGATTCAGAAGGCCTTTTTTTTTTTTTTTGCACAAACAGTACTCGGTATGTTCATAGTATCTTCAATACAAACTTTGGCTAGTATGCATTTCATCCCTTTTAAAATTTCAGCTTTAGATCTATACTATATAGAATCAGTGTACCATGCAATGTGTTACACTTGGGTATGAACTGTTTTCAGTAAGTGCAATCCTAAGTAAGGCTATCCAAGTGAGACCTTTGATCTCAACAGGCAACAACACACACAATCCCTTGGCATTTCATGAATTATACACAGTGATCTGTTTCTAAATGTAAACAGAAATAAAATTTTGACAGAACATTCTCTCTCTGACTCTAACTACAGATAGTCTGGGTACGACTTCACGGTTGCACAGTGTTGCTCGTCGCTTGTTGCCGATCACTTACTTGTTCCGCATATTTTGCATGCTAGCACAGTCACTATGTTGTCTTTTATTTCTTTCTTTGTTTTGGTATATATATATATATATATATATATATATATATATATATG
>JBCNYG010000014.1:8216508-8239579 GCA_039654305.1 Porochilus rendahli | reverse complement strand
TCTGTCAAAAACAGAAACATGGAGTAATGAGGTGTGTGTGTGTGTGTGTGTGTGTGTGCGTGTGCGTGTGTGTGTGTGTGTGTGTGTGTGTGTGTGTGTGTAAAAGAGCTGGGCAATGCAGCAGTGTCATTTTCTCCTCCCTACATATCCTCCATCTGAGTCTCAGACACTAAATTATGCATTTCTGTCATGATGCGTTATAAAAATGGTATGCATCATGCACTATATATCTTTCGCTTTCTCATCCTTATCCCCCTGCATTTTTTAATTTCTTATTTACCCAATGCTTTTTCTTTCATCTTATTTGTGTGATGCATTCCTCCAACAATGATTGATCGTTTCATCAAGTTGTCTGAAGTGTCCTTATGGCAAGTCATTCAGGCTCTGAGCTCTTTCCCTGTACCTGCCTTTTTTTCTCCTCCTGATTAGTTTGTATTCAGTTTTGGCTGTCTGTGAAATAGAACACGACCAGTGTGTTTGCCAAGTGTACTAATGGCCAGACTTAATCAAACAGGAGCGATGGAAGGCAGCATGTGACCTTTCCAATATGGCATCCTTGTCTCAGCTTTTTAGGAATATGGCGGCACGCCTTCTCCTCTGTTAATAATGTGTGTGTGTGTGTGTGTGTGTGTGTGTGTGTTACTACACTCACGTGGGGACTAATGTGTTTTTTATGATTTAGAATTAGCACTCACTCTCTCTGTGTAGGGCACAGTTGTTAATGGCTGTCCCATGGCATTAATCAGGCAAAGACTGTGTGTGTGTGTGTGTGTGTGTGTGTGTGTGTGTGTGTGTGTGTGTGTGTGAGTGTGTGTCTGTAAGATGATCTTGAATGATTCAGAAATTCACCTGACAGATTGGTTTGGGACTGAGCACTTGAGAGCTCTAATTGAAAATAATATGGCATTAGAAGCAAAACAGCTTTTTGGGTTAGACATTCACAGATCCATTACAGACCGTATACACTTCCGATACGTGTATGTGTGTGTGTGTGTGTGTGTGAGTGTGTGTGTGTGTGTGTGTGTGTGTTAAAATGACTGTAGCTAATGTAAATACAAATAATTTCCTTTTACTGGAAAACATCTAACTACACAGTGAAATATCTGGTTCACAACACAAAGGTCCTGGGTTTGAGCCCCATGCTTGTGAGGGCGTTTCTGTGTGGAGTTTGCATGTTCTCTGCCTGCTTGGGTGATTTTCCTCTGGATACTCTGGTTGTGTGGTTTTGCTCTGTGTACTCTGGTTTGTGTGAGTATGAGTGAGAATTTGTGAGTATGTATGGTTGTGCTGGCCCTACAATACACTTGCGAGCTGTTCAGACTGTACCCTGCCTTTGCCCAGTTAACTGAACATCTGACATGAACATCTGACAACATTTTTGCTCTATTCTACCCACAAGGTTCTTAACGCAAACATGTTAGTTCCAGTGCCAACATCCTTTTATTTGATTCCAAAACTCAGTAATTTTAAAACTTGTTTAAAGCCTTTTTTTGCTTCCCTCAACAATACTAATGCCATGACCAGTACCATGTCAGAGGAAAAGGAAGATTGTTCTCTGTTCAATTTTAGCCTCTATTTCATGCTTTGATTTTCTTCATCTTTTATTTTTCTCTTTTTGTCTATCCAACAATCTGTCATGTCTATAGCAGTGTCTTGCTATTTTCTGACAATCTGTACTTCACAGTAATCTTGTTTATATTCCATTACTTTTACTTTTAACTTTTCTTGTTCACTGTGTCCTTCCTTAAGCTTTGCTATGCATCTTTTTTGTGCATTCTGTTTTGTATTTCTTACAAGGTTTCATACAAAATGGTTACAAATAAAAAAATTCTTAGGTGAGGATTCAAGTCATACAATCAGCCATGAGTTGTTGCAATGTCGGTTATGGATTATGATCAGCACCTTGAGCCAGTACTGTGCACCCATATTTACCACTAAGACCAGGTAGCTCCAGATGTTCAGGTATTGCCTGTCCTGGGCTTTTTTTGGCCACAGGGACATTTCAAAGGGAGCTTTGGACCACACTGGTATATCATAGTCATCTAATTATGTAGAAAAATATGTTCTCAAAGATTTTAATGACAGAGAGTGTATTAAGTTCTCCTATCATGAACATTAAAAGTTTCCAATCAAGGGATTTTGTTCTGATGCTTCCCTAACCAACATCATAGGTGCAGTAGACAGAACACATGCTCTCGATCCATTCCCAAGCCTCAACCGTAAACGTTACCACTCAATTAATATCCAACTCATTTGCTACTCCCGGAATCATCTGTAAAATGTGGTACCCCATTTCCAAGGCTTTTGCTCTTATATTGAAGTGCTGCATTAGGTGATCAAGAATACACGCTGGATGTATTTGATTACAGTATGACAATTTAATACAGTCTATATGTAAAAAAAAAATACAGTCTGTGGTAAGCTGCTTCACACACGAAAGAAGGTAATTATAGGATAGCATTTACAGTTGCCAGTATCTCACGCCTTTGTATGCAATTGTTTTTTCTTGCCATCTAATTGCATTTCAATCCACTTTCCCCCCCAATATTCATGCTACTGTTTAGCTCATCTGGAATTTAACTCCTGCAGCACCACTTCTAAATCAAAGGAAGCAAAATTTTTGCACTTCCATGGATTTGCAGGTTCACATTACCATTGCTCCCATCTTCATGAATATTTGTGTGTCCTATTATGGGGTTAACCTATGCTGATTAAAGCAAATAGCATGCACATTAAATTTATGAAGACTATGGGGTTCACCAAAAAAAAAAAAAAAAACAGCTATGAAGCTGCTAAGGTTTAAGAACAATTTGACAGAGTTTTCTTACTGATGTTTTAAGGAACAAATTTATGAAGATATTGGGAAAATGTTTTCAAATGTGAATAATGTATGGATATTTTCTACTATTCCATCTTTCTGTGGACTACATTTTATAATAGCATTCAATTATCATTCATTCATTCATTCAATCATTCATTTTCTCAACCGCTTAATCCCAATTAGGGTCGCAGGGAGGCTGGCTCAGCTGATTCTAGGTGAGGGCAGAGAACACCCTGAACAGCTCGCCAGGCCATTGCAGGGCAGAAACACACTGACAGCTATACAGCCTACTCTTGACGAAAATCAGCAATGGTTCTTTTACATGCCTCTCACCATAGTGTGAGTGAGAGACATGGCCAGCCTTTGATAAACCAGTTAACTGCACTGGGGGGACAGCAGTGACAACCCGTTGATAGTGGGGCTTGAACCCCGACCTTGGGATCAGTAATCCAGCACCCTACCACCAGACGAGTTTTAATGAGTTTCAAGAGTTTTAATTAGATCTTATTTTGAATAATGCAGATAGAACCTGCAGTATAAACGAGAGCCTGCCTGAATAGTGTTATGACCTGATGAGGGTTTTTCTCAAAGCAGCAACAAACTGAGGATAATCTGATTAAACACAATATAATTGCAAGCATGGTTTGATAAGATCCAAGCACTGTAACATACAAGGACCCCTAATTAACAATTAATAATGGTTTATCCATTTTTTTCCTGTCACAATATCATATCACTGCTGGCTACTGAAGATTAATGAACAGAATTTATAATAATCAGTTAGTCACAAAGGAGATTGGAGCTTTACTATAAAATCATGCAGTGAGTTATCAACCAGAGCCATGAACCTCTCTTACCCTGATGTCATAAACTTGAAACTTTCCATGTCTCTTTTTTCAGGTAAGGGAAGCAATTCATTTTCTTCTACTTTGTTTTCTTCCTGTTATTCTTTCCTTTGCCCTCCATATTACATAATTACTCACACTCTGTTATTATTTCAGAATTCATTAAATCTATTGCGGTATGTTTTGCAGGAATGACACTGACATAGTCAAGTGCACCAGTAACACAGGAGTGCTCACAGAGGACAGCCTCCAGTGTAAAGTCAAAGCTCATAGCACTCAATCACCCAATGACAACCATCAAAGCAATTTCCTAGCAACAAGAGCCACATAACACAGAATTTCCCAATTCGCTGAGCTCATGCACACACTGTCTATGAGAAGTAATACCTGTAAAGCTCATAATATCTCAAGAGAGAAATCTTGTTCTCCAGCACATCAGTTGTAAATTACTTCACAAACGTGTTTTCACTGTGGCTAACAAAGTAGGCGCCCTTCATAGTGGTCTAGTGAAGGTAACTGTGAGCACTGTTACTAATTAGTTCAGTCTGAAAATGTTTACGATAAAACAATGCTTAGGTGTACTATTTATGCAATTTAATGTGCATGATATTGACTAAACAGATGTTAAAAACATTTAGATAGTAATATGGTTATGGCTCCTGTGAGCATTTAGCATTTTTGTAATGTCCAGATTAGTGTCTCTAGTTTCAGCACACTCTTGTCATCTGACCACTGCACAAACCGCAGAGATCAGTCTTTTAATCTTCTCAAAAGTTATAAATAACATATAATTCTGCCATGTAGAGTCAGTGTGTGTCTAGGTTTTCATTCCATCCAAGCAGGAGCCACATCTGATAGACAAGTGAATTAAACACTGGACACCAGGATTGAACGCAAGGCAGA
Organism: Porochilus rendahli; assembly: GCA_039654305.1. Taxonomy (NCBI): domain Eukaryota; kingdom Metazoa; phylum Chordata; class Actinopteri; order Siluriformes; family Plotosidae; genus Porochilus; species Porochilus rendahli. The sequence goes on along the minus strand of JBCNYG010000014.1, from coordinate 8,235,010 downwards.
ACTTGTGGTGATTGTTATATGTTAAAAATGTTAAAAACGTTTTTGATTTTTTTTTTAAATTTAGGGGGACAAATGCAGTAATGCAGAGAACATAATAAAATAAAACAAGAAAATAAACTTTAAAAACAACTTAAACCAGCTTCTCCTGAATAAGTACAAGAACACAATACATTTAAAGTTAATTTGTCCAATGTAAAAAAATGTAAAAAATGTATTAATTAACTTTAAATGTATTGTGTTCTTGTACTTATTCATAAGGGAAAAAAAAAATCTTGGTTAATTTCATCACTTGCTATCAAATACTACATTTCCCCACCTCCATTTAAAAAAAAATCCAAAACGTGTTATATTGTTTTTTTGTCCTCAAAGCCTATTACTCTTAAACCATCAAAACATTAAAGCCAAAAAGGCTTTAATGCTGGGTCATTTCTCCTCTGCGCTGGTGCATTTTTTCATGCAATGATTTTAGCATCTTGATAAAGATTAATTCTTTATACATGCATCAAACTAGACATTTTTCATTAGCAGGCATATGTGCATCCCTAACAGTAGTTCATCAGGATAAACATGTGTACTCATTTATAATGTTTCACTTCCTAAACTTCCTAAAACATCTTCTGATTTGTACCGGAAAGCGTAATCTTTGTATGAAACAGGTGCACAAAATGTCACTTTGTCATTAGGGCAAATTGTTTAGAGCAACATAGCGGGGGTGAAGAGTAATAAGCATTTTAAAAATGCCAAATTGTTCTGTTGATCATTTGTCTAAACAGCTGCTAAAATGCACCATGCCAGAATGCTAATTTGATTTCGGAATCTGGTCATTAACTTCAAGCAATAACATCAAGCCTCAAAACAAGATCAATGACAGGTAAAGATAGTGTTTTTTCAGTTCCAGAATGATTTCATGATCTCTCAACTACTAATTTAGTTATTAAATTAGATTGTTCCTTCATGTTGTACTGAAGGGTATGAAACATATAGTATATACTGTATATATTATATATAAACTCGAAATCATCTAATATAGAGTTTCTGAGACAGATAACTGTCAGTCACTTGATTTACAATAAACTTTTTTTTAAAAAAATCACTTATTTTGCTTCTTTCATTTGCATGAATAGTGAGGTAAACATTTTCTCCTTACCAACAGCTTCTCCTATTTCTACTGTATTAGTGTTATGTACAGTACTGTCACTTTCCAAGTATCAAGTCTCCATGGAGCCTCTGCAGGGGAACTCCTGATGCTCTACGGGGGATTCAGATGGGGTTCCAGGAGGATTTGCAGGATTAAACAACATTCCCCGCTGTTCACTTGCAGAACTTCTACAGAACTATTTGAAGGAAAGAGTTTTTGTACCGGATTTAAGCACAACCTGAAGACAGTAACTATGAATTGAAACAGAGGAAGCCTGACATACAAATTAATAGCTAACGATCTAAGGTAAAAAAAAAGATGTCAGGATATTTTTTCACTACACTAAATACCTGTGAAAATGAGATATGCATTTAATCCACTATGGATGGTGTACTTTCAAGGCGGAGCCTCCGTGAGAGAACATTCTAGTAAATGCAGAGGCTCTGCGTGGGCTTTGGAGTTCCTCTGCGGAGGATCAGTACTCTACGTGAAGTGATAGTATTGTAGCTCTACCAGCCAGCACCCAGAGGCTGTAGGAGCACATGTAGGAAGTCAAGAAAAAAATAATTTGTACCAGGGCCTCTGTTACACCAATGCACAACAAATAACGTTTTACTACTCGACTGGATTTTATAGATTAGTAAATATGACATTTGACAGCTGTTGACAAAGATGACATGAGATCTAGCAATTATTGTTTTCAAATCTTTCAGATTAACAGGAGACTGTATGACCAATGCCACTTTGTTGCACCTACACACATGCAAAAACAAAAAAGAAAAAAAAAGAAAAAAAAAAGAAAAAAAAGAAAGAAATATGTTAGGTAATAACCAGGCTGTTAGTGTCATTGACTGTTTATTTTAAATATAATTATACATACTGTTTGGCAACTGTCCTGAGAATAATGTGTGTGATTAACAGCAGCCTATTTTAGAAAGCTACAGATGCCAGTGAGAGACAGTCCCAGTAAGTCTCACTTTAATCTAGTTAAAAAACAAAAACCTGTAAAAACTGTAGTTGTGTGTTTCATTATATTTCAAGTTAAAAAAGCAGCAATAAAAAAAATACAGAAAGAAAAAAAATAGGATCTCAGACATCTTTGCACTCCTCAGCTCCTGCCTTCTGTGTCGTCATTCCCACCGCATCTGCCAAGCAGCTCACACAGTTAAATATTCATTGACAAAATTAGTCCAGGTTGATCAAATTCACTTAAAACACAGTGAATGACATTTATTAATTTAGATTACATACAACCATGGTTAAAAAACAACAATTCCATGTTTATGTATATATATATATATATATATATATAAAGTTGCCTGCAAAAATTTCAAAGGACTATTAGCACTTACCCACTTCCTGAGTTTTGTCGCATCCTGTAGCATAAATAGCAAATATGTACCATCACACTTAGGGACATATAACAAAGACACAACTAGTATTTTATTTGGAACAAACACCTAGGCACCTTGGTCAGTCTCTCAATAGCCTCAAATGTGATTGTATAATATCTCTGGCAAATTTCAACTCAGCACACATCACACTTCTTGCTTGACCCCAGGAAGGCCTTATCTTTGCACAGTATAATTAGCAGTTCACTGCCTTTACACCTGGGTTCTACAAAAGTGAAGTTCAAAAGCAGTTGATGAACACGTTTGAACTGTGGATTCTCATTAGCATCACCCTGTCTCTTAGTTATCATGTGTTCTTTTTGTTTTGGACTTTTGGACAACTGTGCAGAGGGAGACTTTGGTTGTGCTAATCAAAAGAATGTTATGTGTACTGAATGAATGATGAATAAGGGAAGCAGATACGTGAACAATCATGTGACTTTTACTTGTGGGTGGTAGATTGGGATTTGAGTGAAGCTCAGATTCATACGGTGTGTGGAAAATGTTAGGTAACTTGGTGTGTGTAGCTGTCACATTCTGCAAGCCAATTAGGCACTGGCAATAATTAGTCTCTTGGTTGGATGCGCACATCAGGTGGTGTTCATTGAGGACAAGCTGTGGGTTGGCACCCTGTCATGTGTTTCCTAAGGCTGGATCATGCCCTCTCTATGACGGACAGATCACAGCACAGATGCCAGACTTCTGTTTTTTTCCCCACATGTTCCTCACGTTGTGTCACTGGCATCAGTGATCCATAGCAGGTTAAAGGAATATTTCGCTCCACAATCAGTAGCATCTAGACTTTAAGCATGTGATTTATGCTGTGGAAGTCTTTAATGAACACATAGCTGTCCTGTGATTTCCCTACTCCCTGCTGTTTCTGGGCATTGTGTGGTTGATGAATCCCTCTGGTATAACTGAGGCTACAGCAGTGAAGCAGTTTATCTCCCACTGTGATTGATTCATCAGTTTTAAATAGGAACTGATGTTCTGCGGGTCACTTTGACCTCTTTGGTGTGTGTTTTTTTTATGTAGAAACATTTGCATGTCCATGGCACTAAATAGCAAAGTAGCTTGTCAGCGTTTTAGCTGAAAAAAATTGCTGTATTTAGCATTAATGGCTTTGTACAGTAAAACACATGACATTATCAATCTACCCAGCTGTTCCGTATACTTCAGGTTCCCAACCCTCATCCTGGAGGACCCCATGCATTAGACATTATAATTTTTTCCTTTTTCCCAACACACCTGATTTGACTAATTGGCTAATTAACAACTTTTCATGACTTGAAATGGGTCTGATAGAGCATGGAAAAAATCACTAAAAATGAAAGGAAAAAAAAGTACTGAAATGTGCAAGACATGAGGTCCTTCAGGACCAGAATTGACAATCTCTGCTCTATAAAAGTTGTCTTGCCTAGCTCAGCCAACTCTGGGCAAAGGCGGGTACACCATGAACAGAGCCAACATACGCACAACCATTCACACTTACTTCCAGACCAATATGGAAGCCAATTAGCCTACTAAACGTGCATGGAGGAAACCCATGCAAGCACATGAAGAACATACAAGCTCTACACAGAAACTCCCACGCTCGGATTCAAACCCATGAATGTCTTGCTATGAGGTGGATATGCTAACCACTACACCACCGTGCTGCCTGAGGCAACTAAAACTTCACTCTATAGCATTTTTACAGGGGAAAACAGTCAAAATTTCAAGCACAAGCGGCTCTCTGACTGTAGTGTAGGAGAGGAAAATGTTAACTAAAATAAGGACAATACTGAACAATATCTCCCACCCACTTTACAACCCGCTGATTAATCACAGGAGCACGTTCAGTGAGAGACTGCTACCACCTATATATTCTATTGAACGACACAGGAAATAATTCCTACCTGTGGCCATTAATCTGTACAACCCGTCCACTGTTATACATTTATATAGGTGTTATATATTTATATATTTGCATTTTGGACTACATTTACATTCTACTGTTTATGATATTAATAATACTGCACACATTACTCACTGACAGGATTCATTCTGTACCTGTTAATATAGATATTAGTAACTTTTAATTTTAGACTTACACACACACTCATGGTAGCATGAGACAGAGTCTACAACCCACACAAGTGGCTCAGATTATGCAGCTCATCCAGGATGGCACATCAATGCGAGCTGTGGCAAGAAGGTTTGCTGTGTCTGTCAGCGTAGTGCCCATAGCATGGAGTCATTACCAGGAGACAGGTAGTACATCAGGAGACGTAGAGGAGGCCGTAGGAGGGCAACAACCCAGCAGCAGGACTGCTACCTCCGCCTTTCTGCAAGGATTTCTGGAACACAGAATTTTTATTATATGTTTGAAGTATGCATTGAATGTGATTTAACACTAATGACTCGTATGTGATCTTATGAAACAGAACAGACATTTTTTTCTCGGCATTGAGATAAATTATAAGGGTTATCTTAACATGATGTTGACAAGAACACAGCATCTAAATGGCAGGTTTCTAGGGAAGCGCTACATACACTAAATGTTTGAATAGGTGCTGTAGATTATTTCCACTGGCACAGCAATTCATACCATCCCATGAGGACAGGTGTTAAAGGAAAATCATGCACTTTTTCTCAACTCATTTATCGGCAATATTATCCAGCATTATAATTACTTATGAAAACAGAACTGTGATTTTTTTGGCCAACAGTGTGGGTCATAATTAGGGTCTAAATCTAATCAGGTGCACTTTGTACACATTTTGCTTCCTTAACCCTTAATGCAGGATAATTGGTATACTTTACAGACATTGCAATGTATTAATGGCTATTACTGTCTGTATCAAGATTCGTTAAAGGCAGATGTCAAGCATGACATAAAATTTTCTCTCAATGGTATCGAGCATGCATCATATATATACACTTGGAAATCCCCACTTAAGTGACATAAATTTTTCTCTCTGGACATGAGATACAGAAAGTGCATAAGGTGCACTCCACAATACAGCATTTCATTGGTAGAATGTTGTATCCTAGTCACACTAGAGGCTGAGTAAAAATTCTTTGTATATTTCTGGATATTTTGAGTGCATTCCATATATTCAGACCCATTGTTATAGCTGGCTCGAATGTTTTGCTCATGCTAAAAACGTCTGAGGTGCATTCCAAGTGGAGAAATATCGAATGGCATTCAAAGTGTATTCTAACTGCACTATGACTGAATTCTAAGTATTCTTACGGCATTCCAACAGCATTCAAACATTATGATAGCATTCAAGGGAGCACTGAAATGGCAAGACACTTCAAATCCTGCCAGAATGTCCCAAACGTGCCTCAAATGATCCAGAATGCAACTTGAATGCATCTCGATTGCTGATGAAATCTATTTCCGTAGTAAAATAATTCAGCTGAAATACACTTTAAATGCTCTCAGAATCTTTTGATTGTGGCCCAAATCCTGCTCGAGTATAGTCTGAACTTCCCGATTGGCCCTCGTATGAGTCCTGACGTAATTCAGAACACCACTGAATTGTATAAAAATGTGGCCAGCTGTCGCTGGAATGTCAGTCAGAATTGAGGAATTGCTTGGTCACTCAACATCATGTTATGCCGCCAAGGTGAAGTACTCCACTGTCTGTGGCCATGGATGGGGCAGAGATGCTGCAGCCCAAGAAGCCCCTGAAGAGCCATCTTCTATTGTTGAAGATGTCCCAGCACCTTCATAGTCTAAGGCTGAGTACACAGTCCCTCCCCTTGCTTCCTAAATGGGCATAATGGCCCTTAAAAAGGTGCATTAACAAGGTCCACAGTCCTCCTCCGACACTGATGGTGAGCTTCCACCCAGGGAGGCTGCCAAGTCGCACAAGAAGTGCAAGAGAGAGCTGGTGACGTCCTGAGGAGCAGGAGCACGAGATGGTTTACTGGCTCCAGGCCCCTGAGTAAGATTGCCTCCTCAATAAGAAGCACACTAACTACATCAAAAAGGACCTAAAGGACACACTGGGAGCAGGAGGCCAGGGAGATACACTGGGGCAAGACCAGTGACCAGCTAAAGAAGTGGTACGCCAACATTAGATCAAGGATTGGAAAGCTGAAGCAGACAACCTCGGGTTTTGGCAACAATTAACTGACTTCAAGAGACTTCTGGACCCTGCACCACTTCAAATTTCTCAGACCCCATCTAATCATCCAGGCCAAAAAGAGGGTGACTGTCAGTGTATTTTAATTTCATTATTTTCATGTTTTCATTTTGATGCTTTTGATTAAGTTACAACTGTTGTCCACATCTTCACATTATTTATGGCTGTTTCTTCTCCAGATGAAGGCCAAGGTCCAAGCCCGGGCAGCTTAGGCTCCAGTGGCAGGAGCACCCCAGTCTGAGTCTGAGTCTTGTGCCGCTGATCGTCATTCCCCTGCAGCCGCTCAGTCCGATGCAGACACTTCCTTGGGGTCCAGGTCTAGGGCTACTGATGACCCTGAGGCTACCAGGAGTAATATTGCTGAACTGCAAAGACAGCTGCTGAACAAGCTCTCTATGGCTGAGAAGTCACCCATGCAATGCCAGAAGGACACCTATGTTGACTTCATGAAGGAGGTCGCCTACACACTCCTCCCCCATGTGGATGAGGTTTCAAAGTAAAGTTAACTGCCTATTGCAGAAGTACCTGTTTGAGCTGTGTCCTTCAATCAGCTGGCAGCCTCATCCATCACACTGGCCATCACAGGTCCACCAACTGATTTATGGGGCTCCCAGGAGGCCAGCTGGGTGCAGCAACAGTTCCAGCAACAGCCTACTGTCAGACCACAGTCTGCTCCACCCACCTACTTTTCCAGCGAATACCCCCCAAATTTTTTTTTTTTCATTTTTATTTTTCCTTTTCCGAACATACCAATGTGTAGTAAATACGTATTGTATGTGGTATGTCATTTTGTATCTAATCTTTATATTACTATTTTTAATAAACTATTTTACACTTTTTGTTTTAAACTCTATTATTTTTTTTTGCATACATTTAGAATAAATTATGAAAGTTTGATGACTCTCGAACTTTATTGGTAAACAGATACTTTGAGAACAAAATGCAAAGCAACATGGTCCTGGGTGACCATTCTCTATGGTGGTTGGGCTGCCATTCGTGTTACATTCTAACTACATTTGATGTTCATTTTAAGTATTCAAGCTGCATTCTGTTTGAATTCTTGAACGTTTGAACCATAATTGGCAGACATTCTGGGAGCGTTCTAACTGTATTCGTGAAGCATTCGAGGCACTCTCTGACCAGAATTCTGCTGGTATACGGCCAGCAATCGAACCACACTTGTACGGCATTCGAAGTGCATTCTAGCTGTTCTGACTGCATTCTTATAGCATTCTAAATATTCATACTGTGTTCAAACTACATTCGACCTGCATTTGAGAGCTAATACACCCGGAATGTGCAAAATTCTAAACATTCCAATGGCATTCTTACAAAGCTGTAAGAATTCAGATCAACTTGAAATTCCCTCAATATTGTTGTGATTTTTGTAAATTCTTTATTCCGGCTGGTTCTGCGTAATTCCTGCTGATCCCAAATAGGTGTGACGAGGGTTTTGGAATTATATACTGTTATCTAAATTCTGATAAATGATATGTTTAAAGTCAGATTTTTCCCCTCATATGCGTTAAATTTTAATTCAATTAATTTTTTTTTTTCTCCCAGGCTCTTTCTTATCATAAAACAAAGGACATTTTATGTACTTTAAAAACTCAAATTAATGACACGATTTGCTCTCTCTAGCCGGGCTATTTGTTTGCCATGTCCATGTAACTCAGAAAAGTGGTAACCAAAGGAGAAAGACCACCCCTGTGGGATTGTGGAATGTAGAAGATTTGTCTATAATAAGCATTTTGATTGAAATGACACGAGCAGGTGGTTCATAGTTCACACAGCAAACACAGCACAAATTTACCCTGAACCCCAGTGGAGTCAGAAGTGCCAGTGTGCTGGGTGGAGATGCAGTACATATGGCTCTGCTTAACCATGTTTGTATTTGCTCATAGTTTTTCCTTCTTTCTTTTTCTTCCATAGAGTTGATGGAGGCCACTTATCTTACCAAAACCACACTGTTGAATATATATTGCTGTTGAATACATTTCAAGTGTGTAATATTTTCAGCTGCCGGAAGTCAAGGGCACATATTTATTCTGTGCAGACTGATTATGTCAGTGGTTCTTAAACTGGTCCTCAGAGCCACACAGTCAATCCATATATCTGCTCCCTGTACAATGTGAGTTGGGATATGGCACTGGATAATGTAGTCCCCATTTGATACATTTCCCTTCATTGTAAACGAACATGGATACAAATGAACTAGTGGCATACCCAGGAATACATTTAAAGGAGAGGGTCTCTGTCATACAATAAATTATATTATATGAAATATTATGCTAAATGTAACAAAACATTGGGCTCCTATCAACCTGAACTATCAACCTTGAGATGACAAGTTTGAATCCAGGTTGTTGCTGAAGCCATTCATAACCAGCAGTACACAAAGGCTAATTAGCCAATTGGGTTTTTTTTTTTCTTTTTTTACTGCACAAAAAACAATATTATTTTACATGTATATTATCAGCTACACTGCACACATAGTCTGTTAATACGATGAGAACTGTCATAAAATATTTCAGAATTTATTCCCCAAAACACCTAAAACCCACTCCTCCTCATCTTCACCCAAGGTACATTTCTGAAACTTCATCTTCATTTTCTATTAAAATCTTTGTCAGCACACTAATTCAAAATAAAATGTATTGCACTTACCAATTTCCCACATTTCCTTGTTACTCCAAATGAACACATGTACAGAGTTTTATGTACACTACTGGGGTAATGAATTCAAGAACAGATGCTGTCACACACACACACACACACACACGCACACACACTTCTGGCCGTGGGTTAGATGTAATGAAGAATTATGTTCATTGCAGCTTCTGAAGACTCGATTAGGACTCAGATCTCAGCCAGCCTTTAATGAAACTATTTATCAGAAGCACTCAGCTGAACACACCTCAAGCCTGAGTGTGTGTGGCTGTTTGCTGGCCCTGCCAACAAATATTACAACAGAGCAGTGAGCATTGTAAAGGGGTCATCGATCGACGATGGACAGCTTAACAGCTTGCAAATGCTTGGGTGCTTCTTAAAGGGCCGAGCTGGAGGCACACTTGCGTCATTGGCCTTCCACTCCAGGGAACGGTAAGGATACTGCCTAATACGCAAACTTTGAAATTGCTGTGTGTAATTTATAGACCTGTAAGCATGTGGCATGCGCATGGTCAGGGAAATTGTCCACATTCTGTTCAGCAAAACTAGCGTCCTTTTTACACCAGTTATAGCTGGAGGCGTATTGTTGTTGGCTTAGTGGGCAGGCAGGCAGGTGGGCGGCGTGACAATTTTGTCCCGGCCATTGCTCGACTCGTGCATGTGCCAACTTTTTGAAATTTTGCGTAGGCACTCCCTATGAACCTGAGCGTGGGGTAGCTAATTTGCATACATGACCCTTGACCTTGGCAATAGTGTTCTTGAACATATAAACAATGTCCGAGCATTTCTCGGCTCATGCACAGGTTTCTGAACTTTTGCGTAGCCACTCCTTATGGCCTAAAACCTAAACCTGTGTGTGGGGTAGCTACTCTGTATATTTGTATATTATCCAAGTCATTGCTCGGCTCATATGCATGACAGCTGAAATTTTGCATATGCACTCCATATGACCTAAAACCTGAGCATGGGGAAGCTAATTTGCATATGTGATTTTTGACCTTGGCACAGTGACCTTGAAAATATTAAGTTTGTCTGGGCCATTGTGCAGCTCATATGTATGAATGGTTTCAGAAATTTTGCATAGGCACTCCCTGTCACCTAAAGCTGTGCATGGGGTAGCTAATTTGCATATGTGACCTTTGACCTTGGCACAGTGACCTTAAACATTTTAAGTTTGTCTAGGCCACACACAAACCTTGAACACACAAAGTTTGTCCCGCTCTTCAGGTGTCTTGGCTGAGGAGTTACGAAGTTCTATAGAATGCAATATAAAATACATAGTATAGTGCTGAAATTGTCACTGACATTGAGCGCAAACTAGTGTTGGTGAGGTAGAATGGTGACCAAACATGTGTACAATGGTTTAATCCATAGTGGTTTTTCTTGCACTTTGTGACTCTTAACAGTTTAACAGAGGAAAAGACTTGGGCATTGTCACAATGAGAAGTTTTAGTTTTCTCACTGCTTTTCTGTTTTACTCTTTGTCATACTTTTCCATTTTAACACGTTCTAACGGTGCACTTCAGCTTTCAGGCCAATCCACTTCATGTGTGCAACGTGTGTGTGTGTGTGTGTGTGTCGGGAGTGTGTGTGTGGGGGGTGCAGTGCGTCCTTATCTACTTGCATTACCTGTGAGGCTGCTAAGGCTGATTTAATGTTTGATGGGCTGTATGCCCTGTAGGTGCACTAGTGACATGCTTGTTAACAGGTAGCTGATGTGTGCATGTATGTGTGTGTATGTGTGACAAAGGGGATCCGCTAATGAGCTGAAGAGTCACATATTCTGCTGGTACTGAATTGAGAAGGAGAATCTGTGCAATTTCTAGCTAACTCTGACAGCACTGAAAATAACAAATGACTGATTTCATATGCAGAAGCATGCTGCATACTTTAATACTTTAAACAGTAAGAAGCAAATAGCATGACATCAGATATGGATTAGGTTACCTTTTGAGGAATAAATAATCTGAAACGGAAAACACAGACCACAAAACAACAGATAGAGAAGAGAGAGCAGGAGGTAGAGAGCTTGTCCTAATCAAACAGTGTATCTGCATTATTAATGGCCATTTCTGCTCAGGTAATGGCAGGCTGCAGGGACAAAGAGGCTATGTTGCACAGGCTCTTGAGGGACAAGGACATAATTGGATAAATTTTCCAGCAGGTACTGATCACACTGACAAGAATAGGACCCATGAGTATGAATGTAGACACAGAACAGATATGGCGTCATGTTCTGAAAGACCATTGATGCGAGGACCCTGCTCATTTAAGATGGGTGCCTTTCTTGAATCATTTAGGTATCCTACTCATTTCAACTCAGAATTAGGGCTGTCGGTCCAATGGGCTGTAATTGTTGGACCAATGGGCTGTAACCAAATAGACATTCACCTTAGAAGGTATTTAAGTACTTTCAACTCTATTTAATTTTTTTGAATGCATAAAATTTGTCTGGTAAGAATATCCTCATATCCAGCTGCTAGCTACTGAATCACTTGTCAACTGACTTACATAAAAACGAGTAGCAGACTATTTGCAGTTGGATATTTGCACATGCACTCGCTGTGTAAATGAGATGGGGGGAAAAATAATTTCTGTTGTAGGGTTTGCTGTATCAAGATGTGGTTCAATCCAAGGCACTGTAAAATATCTCATCTTGCAGCACATACACCAGTCAACCAAAATTAAAAAAAAAATTGTGGCAGTCAGTTGTAATTTTGTGGCCTCTGTAGCCGGAAAGGAATCAGGTAAAGCTGCCAGATAAGTGATGCACCTGTGGCTAATTATGTGCTACTATGTGTGTTTTACGGGTACAAAAAAGATGGATACTGGCAAGAGAGAGCAAGGAGCTGTATCCCTGTGTGCACGTATGTGCATGTGTTCAATTCAACTCAATTCAGTTTTATTTGTATAATGCTTTGTACAATTGACTTTGTTGCAAAGCAGCTTTACATAGTAAAAACAAATTTGGTAAAGAATTTTAACATTTCTCTACCAGCCCAACACATTCCCACAATGAGCAAGCCTGCCTCAAAGGTGGCAAGGAAAAACTCTCTCAGTTGACACAAGGAAGAAGCCTTGAGAGGAACCAGACTCAAAGAGAAACCCATCCTCATTTGGGTAAACTACATAAAATACAAACCATGTAGCAAAAACTTCACTCAAGATATCAGGATTACTGATATCTCATAAGTAGCAAGTGTACCTCAGCAAAAACATACAGAGAGAGATAGAGAGAGAACGAGAGAGAGAGATTGTTAGGTATATAACAGTGTAGTGGTTTATAGAAGAGAGTTTATTAGTGCTGAGTGCAAGCAGGGATTCTGTGAAAGCATAACTAAAAATGGAGAACAAGAAGGAGGACAGGCATGAGGGCACCCTGTGATACAAGGCAATCAGCCATTTCACTGTCATTGGAGCTGAGTGAACATGTGAGAGTGAGGGAGTGACAGCATCCAAACATCACAGTTTATCAGAACTCTCTATGCCTGCGAACCTCCAGATGTGCTCCTAATAATAAAAGGGTACTAACAAAATGCTTGAATAATCAAGTAATTTTTCAGCCTAGTCTAAAAAACAGAGACTGTGTCTGAGTCCGGAACATTAACTAGAATGTATTCCATAGCATGTCTGTCGGTGATGTCTGACGTTGTATGTGCATGACATCGTATGTCTGATGGTGATCCAATCATAGTTGATAGTTTAGGGTGATTATTATTATTATTATTATTTGTTTTGTATTTTTGTTTAGTTTGGGGAGCAGACACAGTCTCGATAGCATTGCACTGTACCTTGAGTGATGACTCTGTGCAGCTAACAGGTGGTTGGATTAGCCTGTTTGTCTGCTCTTTGGCCTTGGCCCTGGATAGTCACTGAAAAACTAGCTAGATTATTAGCTAGTCCTTTAAGGGCACCAGCAGTATTTATGTTGGGAGCCAGAGACCTGGACATATCAGCAGGTTATCTTGGCTTCTAAGGTTCTCTAAGATATTCATGCTGAAGTTAATGGTATACACTTTCACCTTTCAGTCAGAGGTTATTAACAATAACTTTATAAAGATGTGTAATTTAGTGAGGGCACTGTTCAATGCTGTAATGTGCTTCAAACACCTTGTGGTCATGTAGCATACAGCAGGCTATGGTCACTGAAATGCTGGACGTTCAAGTGGTACTCTGAAAACAATGTGGGCTTTATAGGTCATTGGAGTACTTTGGAGGGTAAACTTGACATCCCACTTGGGAAGTTGCTGCTCTCACTTCTTGAAGCATAGTGCAAAGTCTTAGAACAGGACCAGCAAATCAGTTACTATCCAGAGCCAAGGCCAGTTCCTCCCCACCTCACGGCCTGAAACAAGGAGTGCTCCAGTGGTGTACCCCACTTTTGCCTAAAGTTCCCCTCCCCAGGCCCTAGTATTTTGAAGTGGATTAGCATTTGAATGAATGCATGAAAGTATGTAACGCAATTCAGTAAGGTGGTGATAATGATATGGCTAATAACTGTATCATCCAGTATTTTAAAACATGTGGTGACTTCTGTTTATTGTTGGTAGCCATGTCAACATGTTATACCAATAATGATTTAAAGATAGTGATGTAATAAAATTATATCCATTTAAAATCAGTCAAATTCAGGCCAGGAGCTTCAGTTAGCTGGCAGTTGTTCCAACATGGGCTGGATAGAATGTTGTTTTGTTTAGTTTTTTGTCTTCCAATCCTCAGCTTTTCATTCGTTGCATAAATAGCCATAGGTTCAGGAGGCTGGTGAGTGCATATTAAAATACAGTATGTCAGTTGTATAGGTGCCTGTGCTTTTATAAACAAATTCTTCGTTAAAACTTTTTTTGTTAGGGGAAAAGTACTAAAATAGAATGATGTTGCCAAATGATTAAATGTAAAATTCATGCATATTGCCACTTTCAGCAACACATCTAAGGGAAGTAGGGTTTCTCACTTGGCTTGTTTTATCTCACCTTTTCTATTTTCTGCCACATTAATCCATTTTTATCTGTGTAAGTGATATATTTCTAAATAAACCCCTAAAGATGTTTTTTTATGAGACACACTCTTTCTTTCGAATATCCCCAATTCACTTGTTCTCAGTAACAAGCTATAGTTCTGGTTAGTTGGATATAAAATGGTTTAAACTGCTTACTCATTTCACTGCAGACATATATTTCTCTCTTAAAAGGCTTGTGAAATAACTTTACAAATGTGTCAAATCCCAGCCAAACCCAATACACAAGTGGAACTTAAATACATGCTACACTAAAGTAAATACATATACAGTATTAGTCCCTTTGTCATTGCACTCTGTACTCTCTGTACCAGTACACTCATCTCATTTTTATGACTTAAGAGAGGCAGACTATGGGAAATGAGCCCTGCAATGTGCATGAGTATTAGTACAAAACAGAGAGGCAGATTTTGGTATGGCCCAGATTACAAAAATAGTGTAATCCAGAAAAAAATTGAGAAGTAAGTGTTTTGTGAGTTGAGGCAAATACATATAAATAAAAAGTGATGAAATAGACTATCATGGCAAGTGACAATGCAATATAAAATGCATAGTATAGTGCTGAAATTGTCACTGACATTGAGTGCAAACTAGTGTTGGTGAAGTAGAATGGTGACCAAACATGTGTACAATGGTTTGATCCATAGTGGTTTTTCTTGCACTTTGTGACTCTTTACAGTTTAACAGAGGAAAAGACTTGGGCATTGTCACAATGAGAGGTTTTACAGAAATGCCTGTATATAAAATATAATTTATATTTTTAAAGCTTCCCCTAATGAGCAAGCAAGAGGCAGTGGTTGCAATAGAAACTACCTGAAACAATAAGAGGTAGAACCCTTTAGAACACTGGTCTCCACCCCTGTTCCTGGAGATCTACTTTGCTGCAGGTTTTATCTCCCACAAAAATCTGACACACCTCTTTGATCTGATCAAGAACTTCCTCATGGAAATAATCAGGTACTCGGAAGTGCATGATTAAGGCTGGAGCCAAAGTCTTCAGGAGGTAGATCTTCAGGAATAGCGTTAGAGGAACCAGACTCAAATTAGAATACATCCTCATTAAAGAGACACCAGATAGTGAACTATTTACTTTCTCTTCTGTAACTACAGAGATATATTTTAATCTGCCAAATCATTGTCTGTCCACTTATAGGGACTTGCTTTTATTGGGTTGCCAATTGGAAGAGTAAAATGCATAAATATGCTATGGTATGTGAATAAAAAAGAAGAAAAATGTTATTTTTAGCTATGTTGGTCTGTACAGCTTAGATTCTGAACAAGGTCTCTCTATCTTTCATCTTTGCTTTTTGATATATTGCCTTCTGGCTAAGGTAATGTTGAGTGTGACTTCTGTGATTCCCTCATTGTCGATCGCATGCATGTTGAAACAAAAATACCATGATGAGATAAGACAGTTGGCTTCACTAGTCATTATACCTTTTAGTTAAGCAGGTGTTCAATAATGAAAGGATTAAAACGAACAAATTGGAGTGACATCTCAAAATGAATCATTTTCAGTAACTCAGTAACCTCAGACAGTAGAGACTGAGCAATAAAATTCCTTTGTTATAAAGTGTCAGTGATTCTGGAGCTGGAGTCTATTAGAATGTACTGCTATTATAGGTTCTATTTTACTGCAAAAACTCCATTGGGTTCGAGAGGAACTTGAGCTGTTAAATCTACTATTAAAGGCCATGTTAAGAAAAGAAGATTCAAGATAATAATAATAATTATAATTCTAATAATAATAAGGGGCAGCTAATTGTGTTATCAAAGTCCAGCCGTGTCTCTCAGTGTCTGTGGTGAGAGGCATATAAAAGACCCATTGCTGACTTTTGAAAAGAGTAGGCTGCATTGCCGTCAGTGTGTTTTTGCCTCTGCAATGGCCTGGCGAGCATTCCAGGGTGTACTCTGCCCTCACCCAGAGTCGGTCGCCAGCCTCATTGCAATCCTAATTAAAATTAAGCTGTTTAGAAAATGAATGAATGAATTGTAATAATGATGATTATGATAATGTATTATGAATCTAATCCAGTGGTCCTATAGTGTTAGGGATAAAGGATAAATCCAGGGCATTATACAATTGTCCCCTTAAAGCAGGAGCTTTTAATCCAAATTTATAAAATCCAGTTGCATATAATGCCAGACTGCGTGAAGCTATGAGACACAACTGTATTAAATTTGATGTAAGAATAAAATCAGTTCATTCATTATCATTACCGTTTATCCATTCGGATTGGGCTGAGCAAGAGTCAAACCCAACTGACTTCAGATAAAAGTATGGGGAACATCTGAGGTGAGTTGCCAGTCCATTGCAGGGCTAACTCAGAGACAAACAAACATTCACTCACATTTACACCTGTGTGAAAAAACAAAACAAAACCAAAAAACAGAGCACCCAGTGGAGACTCACATAGACATGAGGGGAACGTGAAAACCCCACATATAAAGGCTCCAGTTGAGCATAATTTCAAATCCAAATCACTTGCTGTGAAGATATAGTGCTAACCACTTTACTGCTGTGCCGCCTAATCAGACAAGGGGGAGTAAAATGAAAAACTGCTTGAACTCTACCAGTTAGAAGTTAAAAGAAATTTTTTTAAAGCTCCTTTTCCTTTTCAGAAACCATTAAGTAAGCACAAACCCTTTCAGAGCTTATGCCTCTATCCCTGGAGCTAGTCTGAGCTTGTCGAGTTGGTTTCAGCTAAATAATTTAAAGACTGTATATATGACTGAATTGCCCACATCCTCTGTGGTTGCAGGTTGGTGTTTATAAAACTCATTACTCTGTTAAAACATTGACTCTTTAGGGGGTGATCACACTGGCGAAGTGACAGAAAAGCAACTGACTCAAATGGCTGTTCACAACTGTCACTTTTCATTCTCAAAAAGTTATCAAATTTGACTTACGACACTTGCAACATAGCCCGTTGGTCACCTGGTTCGTAAACTGATCGTAAAAAATTTCAAACGTGTTTGAAATTTTGCGAATGTTGCAAAACGAGGCTCTGACACAGAGTAGTCTCATACTCTCCTCAAACAATCTATACATTGCAAAGTCATCTTTTGTTCGCAAGGAAAGGCGACAAGGAACGTTTGAGACTTGCTGGCATCCGCTTTATTCTGTGTATTTTTTTACTCATATTTTATTCGCATTTTGTCTCGATTTCTTATTTAGAGGAACACTGTTTTGTGTGTTCCCGTGTGCAGAAGGGGCTACAAGTATTTATATATTTATTTTTTTGAAAATGAAGTAAATCAAGACCACTATTTAAAAGAAATAAAATGATACTAGACTACAATGTTCTTTGAGCAGCATAATGCACAGAATAAATTTAATAAATTTATGAAAATATTGGTGTGCATTTCATTTTTGTCTTTTATGCTAAAATGTAAGGATATATTTGGAAAACATTTAAACAAAAATACGTTTGGTTCCTAATAAACCATGATAATTAAATGTTAAAAATCCTATAATCTTGGTTGATGACACAATTTCTTTGGCATCTATATTTTTAAAAGGTTATGTTGTTAAAGCGCGAAAATCTTGAATTAAATGTTTATATTTTTGCATCTATTAGGATCTGACTCTCCACATGCGTGAAAATGGATCTTTTGCATCAATGACACAGTTGTGCTTTTCGCTGTCATACTCGAGGGCAGAAAATGTCTGGTGATGCTGTAAAGGAGATGGAAAGAGATTGTTAGCATGTGGTAATTTAGTGTTTGCTACAATTCACTCTTCTTAAAAAGGTGTGCTTCCTTTTTGTTCTCACCCAAATGATCTGCCAGCTGGGGTGAGTGGCAGTGATAACAGTTTCCCAGCATTAGATGCTTGTGCTTCATGAAGATTTGAGTGCAAGTGGCTTTGTCTCTGTCAGTGGGCTGTCCACCAGGGATTACTAACCATGGCTCTTATGCCTCACATTTGACTGCTAAAGGTCAAATCATGCATTGTAAACCACTGACGCTTGGAGGAATCACTCCAGTTTTTCAAGTTTAAATGACTTAATTTGTGTTATAATTCCAAAATCACATAGCATGGCAACTAGCATGTGTGCTACACCCCCCCCCAAAAAAAAAGAAAAAGAAAAAACACACACACACATGTTCTGATATGTTTAAACAAGTTTTATTGTCAATG
This sequence comes from Porochilus rendahli, assembly GCA_039654305.1. Classification (NCBI taxonomy): domain Eukaryota; kingdom Metazoa; phylum Chordata; class Actinopteri; order Siluriformes; family Plotosidae; genus Porochilus; species Porochilus rendahli. Next base: position 8,216,514 of record JBCNYG010000014.1, on the reverse strand, counting down.
ATCAGA
>JBCNYG010000014.1:8185168-8204208 GCA_039654305.1 Porochilus rendahli | reverse complement strand
ACACACACACACACACACACACACACACACACACACACACACACATACACACACACACACACACACACGCACACACACACACACACACACACACACACACACACACTCTTCCCCATCCTTATTTTTTACATTGTGTCTGTATCTCTTTATTATACTTTTCTCATTTTGGTCTGTTGAAGTGTGAGGTAGCATATGTAGGTTTTTAGGTGGCTAAACTGGATTTGTAGTGTGATTAGTGTATTTCCTTTTAAATGATGCAATGTTAAACTGTTACAGTAATATAAATGGGTGCTTGGACAAATATTAAGACTATTTTATTGTGTACATGGCTTGCAAAAGTACACTCCTCCTACCCCACCCACAGAGTTTATTGTTTTGTTTGTTTTTTGAATTAATACACATATTTAGTATTGTGAGGCAACCAAGAAAAAAAAAAATAATAGTAGCTTCTTTAAAGAGCCAGTCTTTTGGGGTGTGTCTCTATAAGCTTGGCGTATCTAGCAATTGGTAAGTTTGACCATACTTCAAAGTAAATCTGCTCCGACAACTTCAAGAGTTTCCGTCTATAAATCCCTCAATTCTGACAGGTTTCCCATTCCCTGATAGCCAAAAGGTAAAGCTTCCTTGATGTCTAATCTGAATATAGGAAATCATTCCATATGCTTGGGGAGTCTCTCACATTTGGCAAACTCTAAACATGCTTTCTTTCTTTCTTTCTTTCTTTCTTTCTTTTTTTTTTGGCCACTCCTCCATGCATCCCAGCTCTGCATAGTGTACGACTTGAAGTAGTCCTTTGGTCTCTGTGTTGCCTGTCTGTTCAATTGTTGTATGCTTTCTTGATAAATCTGTCAATGTATCATATCAAGGTGTATAAAACAGCTTACTGGGCTTTAATTTAGTCATTTACAGGGCTGTTTGCTTTATAGCACCATACACCAAGTTTCATAATGCTAACCCATCCCATTTTTAATTTCTGCTGCTCCTATGCTGAAATGTGGACACAATATATTAACTATTTTAAAGATCATTGTGGTGAATAGATTTCATTTGATTATTTTATTGGTTTGGCTTAGGCATGAGGAAGGAAGATTTTAAGACTGTTGCCATGCATTGGCAGTCCCCAAACTTTTTAATCCCACTATTGATATGCCATATGCTTTACTGACTTATTTGCACTTATGTCAATTTTGATTAATTCACTTAAAAAGTTGGGGCAGTAAAGTATTTGGCACTTTGTTATATGCCGTGTTTCTTCTCAACACTTGTTAGGGAACAGAAGACATAGCGTGATGAACCATTTTAGGTGTTATTTTGTTACATTCTTCCTGCAAACACATCTGACAGTGTGCAACAGTACTGGGTCTTTGTTATATTTATTTTTTTAGTTTTTAATTCTCAATTGGGGAGGGATTAGGACAACGAACAGGTCAGTCCAGCACCTGCACTGTGTTCTTTTGCAGTCCTGCCTTTGCAATGTGTGCAGAATGTCTTTTTATTGTCTTAGTTGAATATACATGTGTGTCTCTGGAAATTATTCATTCATTCATTAATTTTCTGAACCTTATTCCGAATTAGGGTCACGGGTAGGCTGGTGCTCATCTCAGCCGGGTCTGGGAGAGGGCAGAGTACACCCTGGACAGCTCACCAGGCCATCGCAGTCTGGAAATTATTTTACCCCAAAATACCACTGTACATTTCTACATTATTGCAGCCACCACAGAAAGGCGAGTTACGTTTGCCAAGGGTACTGACACAACCCCATACTATACCACAGAGCACATGCCATCGAATTTATTTTTCCAAAACACACTTGGAATAATTTTTCATCTGACCACATACACGTTTCTACTGTGTGATGGATCATTCCATCTGCCTACCATAGACTATAGTACTTCTCAGAACAGTTATCATAAAGCTTCTTTTGTACAGTAAATATTTACCTGTCCTTTATAGATGTAATCATGTATTGTTGTGAAAAAAGGGGTGTGGTGTTGAGAGTGCTTATACTCTGTGTGAGTTAATTAGGTGTGTGTGCTTGACAGGGGTGCTCAGAGCCATGTGATGAATATGCCAGAGGGTGGTAAGGTGCATAGTGGGAACTGGAGTGAGCTGAATTGTAGCGTTCATTGGGGCTGTGACAGGTTGTTATTGATGAATCATTGAAGCAATTGTGGAAACACAGGAAGACACACTTGACATCCCTGTGAAGCCTATTAAAATTATTTAAAAAACATAAAAATAAATATCAGGCAAGGAAATGTCTCTACAAAACGGCTCTACAAAAACAGATGTGTCATTTAATGAAAAATAAAATAAATCAATAAATAAAAAATTTAGAACTAAAGAACTGAAAACTCCAACAGAGTAGACCAGTCAGTGATCCTGAGGGCAAATTTCCTCATTAACTACAGAGGATAATTAACAGAGAAAGAGAGTATAGGGCATGTATGGGTATATATTAGTAATTAATAATTAAGTGGATTAATGGATTAATGGCAATGGTTACCCATGTTCATGTGAGGGAGCACCAGCATCTATGCACAAAGTGTTAATTGCTGCATCTAGCCATTATTCCCTATCTCTGGGAGTATTAAGCAAAGAAACCACGTTTACCCAAGAACACTGTTGGAAAGTCCATTAAAGTGCCCTTTCTGTGTTGAAGAATGGCTGCTAGAGCAGTGGTAGTCCAGTGGTTAAGGCAATAGATCACTGAGGTTTAAATCACAAAATTGCCAAGTTTTCACTACTGGGCCATTTAGCAAGATAAACGAAAATATATACTGATCAGCCATAACAGTAAAACATGATAAGCACTGACAGGTGAAGTGAATAACACTAACTATCTTGTCTCAGTAGCACCTGCCAGGGAGAAGAATGTTTGAAGCAGAAAGTGAACAGTTCTCAAAGCTGATATGTTGAAGGCAGGAAAAACTGAGCAAGTGTAAGAATCTGATTGTTTTTGATAAGGCCCACATTGTGCCAAATAAATGACTTGGTCTGTTCATCTCCAAAACTCCAGGTGATTAGTAGCTGCATTGGCAGGTACAGTAAGTATCTGCCAATGACCAAGGAAGTACAATCAGTGGGAGTGTCATGGGTGCCCAAGACTAGTTGAAGCACGTAACAACGCACAGAACAGCTACTGTAACACAAACTGCTAAAAGTGTTACTGCTGGCTATGCTAGAAAGTTGTCAGAACACATTGCATTGCAGCTTGCCATGTATAGGGCAGCCTAATCACAGACTAGTTAGGTGGTATTAATATAATGGCTGACTGCTGTAAAGCCTTTCATTTTTAAGTTGTTTGGGATAAGAGCATCTGCTAAATGACGTACATGTAATAGAATATAACAGTAATAGTGCCTGCCTTCATGCCCACCAATCTGTTAATTGTATCAAAAGGGTTGCACATTGTCACTGGCTTTTATTGTTTACAGTTTACAGTTTGTGAAAATTCTTTAGCCAAAACCTACAGCCCTGCTCTGCTAGAGTAAAATGTAACATATGTTACAATAAAAAAGGTCATGTTGGCAGCAGCCTAAACAGTGAGGTCCAGATGTCCCTCACCAGCCGAGAGACATAGTCCCTCCAGCATGTTCTGAGTTGACCCTGGGGTATCTTTCAGGATGGTCTGCGAATCACTCCAATGAGAAATGGAGGTCCTGGCTTAATGAAGCCAAATAGACAACATCATCCACAAAAACCAGAGACAAGATCCTATGGCCACCAAACTAAAACCCCTTAAAAGGCAGCTTTGGTGGAGTCCAACCCCCACCGGAAATGCATTTGAGATTTTGAGCACTTTTTAAAAAGGTGAACTACCACCCAAGTTTTGCTGGATGATGATGATGATGATAATGATGATGATGATGATGATGATGATGATATAAAAAAAAAGGTAACAAAATCCAATGTGAAAATGTAAACTCAGTAAGCAGAGTACTGGCCACATGCTGACTTTCCTTTGTTTTATCCTGGACAGTCTGTAGCATGTACTCATTAATAGATTTTAGGTTCATTATGAGCTATTGGATAAAGATACATTAAGTAACTATTATAATTATTTGAATCAGCAGAAGGAGAGGATAGAGAATGTTTGGTATACTTTAAACAGCCTGTCATATTTTGGCCAGTCCAACCATGGGTTGTTTTCATTGATGACACTGAGAGGACTTCACTGAGAGGAAGCTTACTGTGATTAAAAATAATAATAAAAATAATTAGGGGCATGAAGGGTGAAGGGAAAAGTTCAAGTATTCACAAGAGTATTCTAGAGGTGATGCTGTAATTGGTGTTATGGGTTCATCATGGCGAAAGATTCCACTTTAAAGTACCAGGACAAACAACAAAGACTGTACATTTGTACAAGGTTTTTAAGATAATAGGCTCTTTACAGCTCCAGTTTCACTCTTGACAAGCATTTTTGCAACTCGGCTAACAGAATTGAAGTAACAGTTCTCAGGCAACATGCATTTTGATTGTGGGTTACAGGGCTGTTCTTGGTGCCCACATAATAGAATGTATAATTCTTTCTGGTTGATAAATGGTATCTTTTAAAATACCAGGATATTTCATATAAGCCTATAAAGTCCATTGTATTCTCAATAGGTTAACATTTACATTTTGTATCCACAATCCACAATCATCTACAAAATTCATACAATCATCTACAAAAACATCAACGTCTACAGAAATAACTAAGTTTATTGCCCAGTGACAAACATTGTTGCCAGAATCTGAGGCTGGTATATCATCCAGCAAGTTAAAGGAGAAAAAAAAATAAAAAATTAAAAGCATACGTTTGAAACTCACCGTTTCAGAGCAGGGACACAATAGGTGTGTCGTAAACATGCAAAAAGTGCATACTGTAGGCTGTGCATATTGCCCCAGATCTTGAGACTCGAAGATCACAATTCATGAACCCCATGTTGAGGTTGTATGTGCAGGTGCACATGAGCTTTGGAACTTCTTTCTCTTTGTTCCACCTGTTTACTATTTACCTTAGCATACTTATCACTTGCTATTATTATAACATTGTTATCCTTCCACTATAAATAAATAAATAAATAAATACAATCTTCATATCTTTTAAATTGACATCATGGAGGCGGCAATGCCACATATAACTTTAATATTGTCATTTTATCTAGGAGGAGAGGTGAAAAGTGAGGTGATTGGTTTGCCACTGGTGGATTGTTTACACCCATGCCTGCCACAATAAGGTATAATGCTTTCTGGTATTGATATACTGTATTAATCCTGCAAGGGAAATTATTGCCTCTGCATTCAACCCATCCAAAGTGAGCACACACACACATAAGCAAACAGTGAGCACACACTTGGAGCAGCGGGCTGCCACAAACATTGTGAAAACAGTTGGGGGTTAGGTGCCTTGCTTAAAGGCGCTTCAGCCATGAAAGTGGTAAAAGGGATGGTGCAGCTTACTCCCCCACCAACACATTTTTTTGTTGTATTTCCTTTTGTTAGCTGCTCACCAAAGCACTGAAGCACTGACGCGGTGTTGACTTTGCTTTAACACCAACTGCTCCCGTGGTGCGTTCAAGTGGGTGTGGGAGCGCACGTTTGATTTGAACATTTACCTTTCAGATAGTACACCACTGACACCTCTGAGCAAAATTTGTTACAAGTGTTTACCCTTTTATGTGAGCAATAAAAGATTCCTTTTGAATTATTTAGGTACTGTATTTGTTAATGCTTCAAACTTCAAAGGATGTATGTAATGATAGTCATTCAGGATAAACGCATCTGTCAAATGTCACTTCAGTCAGAAAAATAATGATCTCTTAAGAAATACAGAGTAGGCAATTTTACATTTATCTTGAGCGGATTAGGATTAGCAGTGGCAAGCACTCGTGGCACATTTTGAACAGTAGAGGCATCAAAGGAAAGTTGAAATCAGGTCATCTTTATGGTAATGAGCTGTGATGCATTTCAGCAGCAACCAATCATAATTTAGCGGTGTTCCTCTCTAGAGAATAGTGGAGAAATCATATAAAACTTTCATACAATGGAGGAAAAATAATTACTGCAATGGCATTTTCTATTCCAAACAAATGTTTGTGCATAGGGAAATACAGTGCAATGAAATGATTTTTGGCCCTTTCTGATTCCCTCTAATTTGGTTTATTCATATCACTTAATTGTTTCTGATCTTCAAACTAATTTAGTATAATACAAAAGGCAAGCTGAGTAAACAAAATATGCAGTTTTGTAGAAAGGAGTTGGCCAAAAATTATTTTCCACAGTGATGCCAAAGGCTGATGTCTTGTTGCTGGAAGCAATTGATTACAGCTGTTGTTGCTGCTGAATTGGCACAACCAAGTATTGATTTTAGAGACAATTCATTTTTCACATTGATGTTATAGGTGTTGGTAAGTTTTTGTCCTTCAATAAATCACCATATAATTTGAAACTATTTTTTTTTTGTCTTTGTTTGTAGATTAGAAAGAGAGAGAGAGAGAGAGAGAGAGAGAGAGAGAGACGGTGTGTGTGTGTGTGTGTGTGTGTGTGTACAAAAGAGAGAGAGGATTAGAGAGTCCCTTTACTTTAAGACAGTGGGATGAATCTTTTTATAGGTATCAATTTTTCATCCTTAATCATCATTTTCATATATTTATAAATAAATTTATGTACAAGTGACATTATTTTTTTCTTTTAAAAAGACTTCAAAATTACTCATTATTGTAAATAATGTGTTTATATGATAATCCACTCATTCATTATCTATGTATTACTTAGCCATTGGGGTTGCATGAAAAGCTGAAGCCAGTAGATGGAACCTGCATGTGTTGGGAATGTGGAAGGAAACTGGAACACCTTGGTGAAATCCATGCAATCGTGTAGATCATGCTGCTTCTCACAGAAAGGCCCAATTTGGTTCTGATGTTCGGACCCAGGACCTTCATGATGTGATAAGACAGTGCTAACCACTACACCATTGTGCTGATTTTTTTATATGATAATATAATATTTCAATATTAAATGTACACTTTATATGAATGTAAATTCTAATGTAAATCATTAATGTATTAATTCATCTATTCATTTGCCAAACTGCTTAATCCTACTAGGGTCACAAGGAGGCTAGAGTCTATGTCAACTCTGTTCAAAGTCAGGAAGATTGATAAATACCATAGGTATGTACAAAATATGTAATAAATACTATTTAAACATAATAAATAGACAAAATTTAATAAATACTTTTGCAGTGTTGTCTTAAACTCAAGCCCACAGTGGACTATTATCACAGTGTATACAGTATTTTAGGTATATTTGTATTTAAGTGGATGTTACAAACAAATTTTTATAGTAAAATACAATTACATTTTTTTTCACAGAAAACAGTCTGTCATTGTCATATTTGTTAGAAGAAGACTAATGGAATGCTGCATTGTTATATTATTCTATTGGGGTGTATACAGTAGAGGGTTAATATTGTGTTGTAATTGCTGTGATGGTTGAGCTTTTCAATGTCAGTGCTGTTTTCATTTAATTATTTTTATTTTTTAATAAAACTGGAGGCTTTGCACAAGAAGGAAATATGCTTCCATTTCATCTATTGAAATTGAATTAGATGGAAGTGAGTTGTCTCAGTTCAGGGCTTGATTATTATTAACACAACATTATGCATTTTAAGGTTTTACTCCTATTTTGTAACTCAGCATTGACTTCCATTTGAGAATTATTCAGTCAATTTCAGTCATTCTCAACTGATGGTAAAGTTACAACATTAATTTTCTCTTTCCGCTTATGATTAATCCCTTAAATAATCTGTTTAGGAGCTTGCATGTATTGCAGTTTACTGGCATTGTGTTGAAGCAGAAGAGCCAAAAAAAATAGATTTTCCTAGCTGCTGCCTGCAAAGCATTTTGACTTCTTCCACTCTACATTTTGTAATACAGAAGTACTGAATGAGTAAACCTGTAACATCCTAGCTACCTCACACCGTGATGGTTGGATGATTTGACTGAGATGTATAGTCTTAACACCTTTATTTCTTCTCTTGCAGGAGTTTTCTGCTTGACGGTTTTATATTTCAGAAATCGTTCTATGCTGTCTGTGAACCAGGAAGATGCAGTTAGTTTATGTTATGGTCTAACAATAGAAAAGGACATAACACTGTCTGTTTGCCTCATATATATATATATATGGTGGTGTCGAGATTAGCACTTTCACGTTTCGAGCATTGTGCGAGGCTAGGTCCTGTTTGAAGTGTTTATGTTCTTCCCATGCTTGTCTGTGTTTCCTCGTGGTACTCCATTTTCCCACCACAGTCCAAAGACATGCATATTAAGCTAATTGGATGTTCTCGATTGTCAATATGTGTGAGTGTAAGTGTGAGTGTAAATGGTTGTATGCCTGTGTTACCCTGTGATGGTCTGGAAAGCTGTTTAGGGTGTACCTTACCTTTGCCAGAGTTGACACAGATTGACTGCAGCATTCACATAACCCAAACAAAGGACAAAACCATTCAGAAAATGAAAGTTAATTTCAGGAAACAATGTATTGTTATGGGCCCTGCAATGGCCTGGCAAGCTGTTTAGAGTGAACCCCGCCCTCGCCCAGAGTCATCTGAGATGGGTGCCAGCCTCCCCCCAACCCTAATTGGGATTAAGTGATTTAGAAAATGAATGAATTAATGTATTGTTATGAAATATCCTTAAATTCTTACTGATGTAATATTTTGACAACCATAAAGCAGTTTGTGTCAAAAGATTTAATGGATGAAAAATGGTAAGCAGTGGTATTGCTGTGTACATCAACAAACAAAAATGCATTCAATTAAGCAATGTTTTCAAGGAGAAATAATATCCAGCCTCCACACGACCCTAGTAGGATTAAGTGGTTTAGCAGATGAATTAATATTTTCAAGGATTTTTTTCAGTGAAACAATAATAACAACAATAAGAACTGAAATAGCTGCTGAATATCGAACTTTCCTAAAAATATACAAATCTATAAATAAGCAAACATTTATTAAAACAGATATAAAAAAAAGTTATTTTTTTAATGAAATGTAGGCTGTGTATTTTTTCAGGCTGTCTCTTTGGGCGTAACTTCTATTCCCTTTCTGGTGCTTTGATAACATTTCTACAGCTATACTCAGTACTTATTCATCATTACAGACTGGAACACTGCTGAGTTTAGAGATTGGTTACCATAGTTAGGTAATATATTGATGAGCCAGAAAAAGGGAACTGTTCAATAGTTTGTTAAAAGTGTATGAGATCTTTTATGATACTGCTGGCCTTTCTCTGACACCCTTTGGTGTAAACGTCCTCAATCGTAATGTATCTTGCTGTCAGTGATAAGCAGTTTTCCCAATGCTCAGTGAATATTAATAATTTTATTGTATTGTGAAATTCTGTAAGCTATACAAGCTTGAAATCGGAAGTCCTAAGGCTCTTTGCTTTTTAAGTTTTCCAGGGTCGGGTCGCGGGGGCAGCAGCAGTAAGTTCCAGACGTCCCTCTTCCCAACCACTTCCTCCAGCTCTCCGGGGAAGACACCGAGGCGTTGCTATAATGATTACTAATAAATGGCAACCATGATAGGTGGCACAGTGATGTTGTGGTTTTCAATGTGTTGCCTCACATGAAGACGGTGTTGTGTTGAACCTGTCTGTTGACTGGGGCCTTTATTTACTGACTTTGCATGTTCTCCCCATGCTTGTGACGTTTTCTTGGTACTCTGGCTTCCTACCACAGCCTGATGACCCATTGATTGGGTCAATTGGCTGATTTAAACTACCCATAAGCTAGAATGTGAGTATAAATGGTTATTTTTGTCTGTGTTAGTCCTGTGACTCCTTTGCTGTAATTAGCTACAGCTCACCTGTGACGCTGGTGAGCTGTAATTAGCTACAGCTCACCTGTGACGCTGGTGGATAAACTGTATAGATAATGGATGCTTCGACTTACCAGTACATCCTAAGCAAATTCCATGATCAAATGGATGTTATTGTACAGCAGTGAAAAAAATATATATTGTGCCTAGCAAGTCTTCAGTGCTGTAAAAATGACTGCTTGTTTACCTGGTCACAGTCTTAAATGGGTCATTATAGCAGTGACTTGCTTATCTTTGCCCCTGTGCTACACTGTCTTAATTGCTGAAGTGTGTTGTTAGCATTTGATGCATATAAGGCTCATTAACTAATGTGGTATTTGTGCAGATGTATAGTTAGTAAGTGTTAACCATGTATGACACATACTTATTCACCATTCTTGTGCTCATCAAACATGTTCTCACAGGGTTCTCAGTGTGGCGTCTTCCACTGTAAAGTCAAAATAAAGAAGCTTTGCATTTTCAATGAGTGAAATTTTAGGGTACATTTTTGAGGTAGAAACTAGTTTGTTTGGGCAAATCACTGCAATAAAATAATGTACATAAATAATGCATGAAACTCACTCATTCATTCATTTTCTGAAGCGCTTAATCCTAATTAGGGTCACGGGGAGTCTGGCACCCATCTCAGGCAACTCTGGGTGAGGATGTAAGAAACGAATGTCTGTAATATCTCCATGCAGCTGTAGCCAGGTTTTCTTTTCCTTTTCCTTCCTTACCTTTCTCTGTATGGCTTCATCTGTTTGCTAGAGACTCACATCATGTGTTCACAGGACTATGAAAAATGTAAAACCCTATCCATAAAGAACTGCAAACTCATGTTTGTGTTCAATATGAGTTTGAAAAAAGAGATTGATGCTGATGCTGCTCCTGTTGCTTCTTTTGTTTTTATTTATTGATTTATTTTTTGTAGTTGTTGTGTGCCTGGAGAGTATGTTAAATTTTATTCTTGCTCATCAACAAAGACAGTGAGGATTGTCTGCATATGTCACTGAGTATGTGTGGGCATGCATACCAAGACCATCAAGTAAAGATACAAAGTGATATTTGGTGTGGTTCATGGTTTATTGTTGTATTAGGATTACAGGAAGGCTGGAGCCTATTCCAGCTGAATCTGAGCGAAGGCGGGGTACACCCTGAACAGCTTGTCAGACCACCACAGGACCAAAACAGACACACCAATAGCCAATCCATTTATTCTGTACATGTACAGACTTATACATGTATCCACATATGCACGCATTTAGAGACACACAGAAGGGAGCATTATGCTAAAATGTTATATGATGTTCTGCTCTAAACATGAGTATTGCACTCAAAGAGTAATGTTGCACTGTCCAGGAAGATGGTCTGAATGATGATTATTCAGTTAGTGTGTGTGATGGTGGTGGGGTTGCACATTAAACAGCTTGTAAAACTTGTGGGTAAACATCTGTCTGGGTAATTAGCAGGCCTGTGAATATGTACTGCTAAAATGTTTGAATGGTTTTCCCTCAACATACCACATTTTTGTTGTATGCTTGTTTTTGATTGATTCCACTTCTGCCACCCTAGGGACTATGGCTAGTAGGGTTAAATGGTTTTCTCTTTTGCCAAACGAGGCATTGTTTTTTACTGATGAGTTCATGTCCAACACCCTTTCATTAATTTTGGCAGGTTTATCAATAATTACTTAAAGACCTATATTTTTATTGTCTAGTAATTAAACTATAAACTGATTTTATGTATATACAATGTCATTTATCATATAGTTACAATAAACAGTAGATTGTATTCACTGTGGTTTTCCTTTTGCATACAATAAGTGTCACTTTACCTAAAAGGATGGAAAAATTAGAGCACAGTACTGCAGAAATTAGAAGGGTGATGTTTAATGTCTATGCTTCTGACAACAACTTTTGCTTTGGTGAGGCTTGATCTTTGCTGCTCAGTGATCCATAGGTCTTTCCTGGCCTAAGGTGAGGCAGTCAAGCATACAAGCATGGGGTGAGGCAAGAGGATAGCACAAAACAATACCAGTGCAATCAACTGCAAAAACCACGAGAGGCCTGTTGTCACACTGGAAACAGAGAAATGCAGAGACTCAGAATCTGAAGGTTTAGCTTATATCATCCGACTGCATAAGGCAGTAAAGATTTAAGTGCGAGTTGTATAACGCCCTATTGTAGTGATTGGCACAGGTTTGGTAAAGTAATACTAAGCCCATGTGGTTTTATGAGTGATACATGAATAGTGGAGTTTAGATTAGATATTAGGATAGCGCTCTTGCCCTTTACATACCCAGATTCTTCCAAAATATTCAAATCCCTTCTCATCTTTCTTTGAGGAACATGGTTTTAAATGTATAAATAATTTTGTCATTTATTTGTTGAAAAACTGGAGAGCATCCACTAATCTCTGCCCCTTGAAGTCTAGGCCTTTTTTACCTTTGGTTTACACTGGGGCACGATTTGAGAGAATTGTGCTAAGCATGGGGGTCATACAATTGAATCCTTATGATCTTAAAAAAACTTGGTGGATTCGTGATGACTGCATTGATCATGGCAAAATTTTTTACTGTCAAAAATCTTCCGACAAATAGTACTATGTATTACAATTTGATGCCAATCGTGATAGAATGTGGAAAGCATGGTAGAGCACAGTAGAGCTTAACAGCCCTTAACAGTGTGTAACAGACCTTGATGCATCATTGTAGGGGATTTTGATGAACTTGGCAATTCATTCAAGTTTCATCTCTTGGATGTGAGGTGCCCCCTTTTTTATACCCAAATCGTGCTCCAAACGTGGTCATAAATCGTGGAGCTTCACACCTTTTTAATCAAGCAGATCGCACATATCATGTCCCAGTGTAAACGCAGGGTTAGTTGTTGCTTTTATTAATGATATTTAACTCTTTTTTTTTTGCAATTTCCAAACTTCAACGAAATTTTCTTTTTGGTATACTATGATTTGTACTTTTTTGCTTAGCATTGGTATAAAGAAAGGTTACATATCCTCCCTGTGAGCTCAACGCAATCTAGCCTGTCTCTCTTCTGACATCACTAATTAACAAAGTGTTTCTGCTTACAGAATTGCTAATTAATGGATAGACTGGTGTCAGCTGATGTTGCCTTATTACTCCTGTTGCTCTCAGCTTTTTTGTACAACTGCAAGGCATTTGAAATATTTGAAATACAAGTTTGTAACTGACTCTGTACTGATTATTTGAAAAGAAAATAGAGAATGAATCAACTCTATGTACAATCCCACTGCACCTGTATAGCCTCAATTCCAATTAAAATTACACAAGCAAAAGCCTCCACAATAAAGTGCTGATCTTGCTAAACATCCCTATAGTATTAGGTGAAATTATCATCAGATACTCTTGTGACCCTTGTGATCTTGTGGATTATGATACAGAAGATCATACAATGTAGAATATCTAACCTCATTAAGTGCAAGAAACATGCACAACTGTAAAAAACTCTGAGCACAAGAATCCTTGTATCAGTAAGAGTTTTTTTTGCAAACACTTTTACTGATTTTTCAGGAAAACCTCTGTGCAATAATAATTAAAAACAAAATACAACTCACAAAGATCTTCTGAGAACTTCCACTTTTACACAGTTCCTGAATTAATATATTAAAGTAGTGCTACTACTAGACAGTCTACAGTAAGTACTTCATACTAAATATTCGGTACTTGTGTAAGAAGCAAGGTGTTATTTTGGGTTTGACCATCAAAACAAAAATATATTTCCTTGACCAAAATGCACGTTCTTGTCGGTCTAATTTTACAAATGCACCAGGGCCAGAACGGCACTGGTTCAAAGAGCACCACAGAATGCGATTATTCAGAGGTTTTTTTTTTTTTACTTCTATATAAATATATAATAAGTATTAATTGATTCATTTTAAGGGCAATGTACACCATAAACAGCTTACCATGCCATCGGGTAGAAACATGCTTACGGCAACCCAACAGCCTACTCTTTATGAAAGATAGCAATGGTTCATTTATATGCCTCTCACCATAGACAGTGAGAGACATGGCTGGCCTTTGATAACCCAGTTTGCTGCACTGAGGTATAATATATATATATTATATTATATTAAGTATTTTCTTTCTGTGTTTAATTATTCAAAATGAATGTGTTATTTGGACAGACCTAGTATTAAGCCTTAAAGCAGTAAAGTATTTGTGTGCATATACACTAAAAACATACAAGACCATAAACTATATCTCTGACACAAGCAGATGACCTTTACTGGAGACCAATCTGTCAATAAAATACAAAAAAAAAACAAAAACAAACTATTGACATTTCTGACAAATCCCAGGTTCTGGATACTAAAGACGCTGAGATAGGCAAGCAGCTCACTCTGTCAACTGCAATAACTGCACCAAACCACATACAGTACACACATGCAAACACATACACACACACACACACACACACACACAGTCCTGTAGCTTTCTTTCTCTGGACCTTGATTAATGGGAGAGGGCACAACTGTACTTTTGGAGTGCTTGGTGGATTTACCAGCTGGCATTTGTGGGATGCCGCACACCACTGATGAACATTGCTGCGAATGTCTGGCCAATAAAAACAAGTCATTAGGTGGTTGAGTGTCTTTTCTTTCCCCAAGTGTCCTGCCATGGAATTATAATGAGCCTCAAGGAAAAGCATTTACCACTGGTTCTTTGGGACCAGCAACTGGGTCATTTCTTCCCATGTGTGAGTGTCCTGAGTCACTTAAGTGAAGCTGAGCAAAACATTAAGCTGAAAGTTTTAACCATCGATTACTTTCACTTTGTCAAAAGCATGCTGCAAGGTCTCATCTGGTAACTGCTCCACTGGGTAATCTCAAAGGAAAATCTCTATGAAGAGGGGTGGAGCGCTGACTCTCTCTGGTGTGCCCTGGAGGTGGAGCTAGTATAGATGGCCCTGGGACAGCCTCCTCGCCCCACCTGCATAAACAGTTCTAAAAAAGGTCCTGACAAAGGGTGTGGCAAAACTGAGGTTAAGGATATTGAAGACTCAGAGACAATCAGACAATTCACTTGGATTATTAAGTTCTTTACCTCAATTTAATTACACGTAGGAAGTTTACAGTTGCCTTTTATTTCTCAGTTACACCAAACCAGACATGCACACCTCCCTGTACACGTACACATACCCACACCCACACGGTGTGGTATCGTTTTCTCTCTCTGGTTACTGATGTCCCCTGTAAGCACACAAAGAACACAAAAATAGATGCCGCTAATTACCCACAGGTGAAACTAATTACCTGTCACCTGCTGACGCTACTTGACTCCTCGCTCTCTGCAGTGGTCTCTCAATCATGTGTTCACTGGCACAGAATGCAAAGTTTTTTTTAAAAACCAACCAGCTGCCAAAAATTAAATAAATCTAACAAGATGTGTATGTAGTGATTTTCTTAATCCCTGTATACAATTCATCTGCAATATCTTTCTTTAATTATCCATGTTTAGAGCTACCCACCCCCTGATGTATGGGAGATTTCTGACCCATTTTTCATCATGATTTCTTTTTTCTTTTCTTTTTTTGTATTGCCTTTAAATGTAGTGACCCACTGTTATTAACTATGACCAGATTTTTTGTCCGTAATAAGGAATACTTTATGTGAACACATTAATTACAAATTAAGTCTCTTTTGTACTGAGTTGAGCAAATGAACGAGTTCTAGAGACAAGATGGATTCAAACCAAACCCTGACAACCATAAAACATCTCTTCCAGTTTCTAGTATATACTCTTTATTTAATTTCCGTTCTGATATTTCCTATCAATCAGTAATTTACACAAATTTCCATAGACATTAAAGAGCTGAAATGTACAGCAGGTGTCCTGTCTATGGTCAGCAGCTGCAGCTGGCAGTTAAAATTTCATCTGTCTTAACAAGTGCACAGGCTTCCAGAAGAGAATCTTCTCAGCAAAAAAAATTAATAAATAAAATACATTAAATAATTGTACAGACACATTAGATAGTTAAATATCAGTAATAGACCGAAAATGTCAGATGTAAACATCTGCAACAAAAGATGTGCAATGGATAGTTGTAAATAAATGTGACATCTTCATATAGTAATATAATACATTAATTTCATTTAAATTCAAAAAGTAATTATTATAGGGAAACATGCAAAACTCAATTTTTTTATATAAAAAGTTTTGGAATTTAATTTACTATCTCGGAGTAATATCTGACTAATTTCTAATTGAACCTATAAATTTTGTAAAAAAAAAATATATATATATATATACTGAGCTTGTACTCTAAAGATGACCTGAAAGATTTTAGGAAAGACAGGCTGTGGTACATAATGCAGGGTTATTCAATCTATGAGTGTTGTAGAAGTGGCGAGATGTTGTAAAATATTGAGTGATGTCTATATGATTTCATATGATACAAACTCTTCCGTCTTATTATTATTATTATTATTATTATTATTATTATTATTATCACAATAAAAATAATAATTCAAAGATGTTTCATATCTCTAATGGGTGTTTGTTAAATTTTATATGATGAATAAATGCTTCCTCTTCTGCTTCTGTACTCAACTCCTCTGTAGTCACAAGCTTTTTAAGAGCTCTGAGGTTGATTCAATGGTTACAACATGTTGCAGCACTTTTAAAACCATTCAAACAAAACATTCATTGGGCAGTCTCAGGTGCAATTTGCATAATGAGCCACAGCCTATTTAAAAAAATTAATTTTGGTTACATTACAAGCACATGTGGTGACATCAAGTTGTATTCAAACTCATATCAAACTGTGATATATCAAGTGCATATGGCCTATTGTGTTTAATGCAGTGAGGGTGGTGTTGTGATGTTCAAGTTATAAGCTGCTATATTTGCAACAATCTATTTTGTCTCTAGACATGATTCCAAGTAGGTCAGCTAAAGCATTTGTTACAGTGCTAATATTTTAGAATAAACTATGTAATTGTGTAGGTCTTTTTTGTTTTAATACACAAAGATTGTTGTAAATACAATTCCAAATACAAAATAAATTGTATATAAAAAATATAAAAAAATATCTGAAAAAAATATTCTTAGGATGTTTGATTTTAATGTAATTTAAATCTAACATTTTATATGAATTTTGAAAATAATTAAATAAAATGTTACTATTTTTAAACTTTACTATGTTACGTTTTTAAAGATATTTATGGGAAAAAAAACATTAATTATTTTACTTTAGATTCAGGAAAAATACAGTACAATTTCTTTTTAGTTAATACAATGTGATTGATGTGCAAAATCCTTCTTTCTAATAAATCATCATGGGGGGGTCATCCTCTTCCGCTTATCCGGGGCCGGGTCGCAGAGGCAGCAGTCTAAGCAAGGACTTCCTTCAACCCAGACACTTCCTCCAGCTCTTCTGGGGGGGAGTCCGAGGTGTTCCCAGGCCAGCCGAGAGATGTAGTCTCTCCAGCGTGTCCTAGGTCTTCCCTGGGGTCTCCTCCCGGTGAGACACGCCTGTAACATCTCACTAGGGAGGCATCCAGGGGGCATCCGATAGAGATGCCCAAGCCACCTCAGCTTACTTCTCTCGATGTGGAGGAGCAGCGGCTCTACTCCAAGCTCCTTCCGAGTGACTGAGCTTCACACCCTATCTCTAAGGGAGCGCCCAGCCACCCTGCGGAGGAAATTCATTTTGCCCGCTTGTATCCGCGATCTTGTCCTTTCGGTCATTACCCAAAGTTCATGACCATGGGTGAGGGTAGGAATGTAGATCGACCAGTAAATCGAGAGCTTCGCGTTTTGACTCAACTCCCCCTATGCCACAATGGTCCGGTACATTGACCGCATAACTGTGGACGCTGTACCAATCTGCCTGTCAATCTCGCGCTCCATTTTTCCCTTACTCGTGAACAAGACCACGAGATACTTGAACTCCTTCACTTGAAGCAGGACCTTTCCACCCACCCAGAGAGGACGTGCCACCCTTTTCCGGTCGAGAACCATGGCCTCGGAATTGAAGGTGCTGATTCTCATTCCAGCCGCTTCACGCTTAGCTGCAAACCGCTTCAGTGCATGCTGAAGGTCCTGGTTTGATGAAGCCAACAGGACAACATCATCTGCAAAAAGCAGGGATGAAATCCCGTGGTTCCCAAACTGGACTCCCTCTGGCCCCTGGCTGCGCCTAGAAATCCTGTCCATAAAAAATTATGAACAGGACCACCTAAGCCAACCTAAGCTCCTGCTCCTGTTGTACAAAGACCGAATAGCCCTTAGCAAAGAGCCCTGGACCCCATACTCATGGAGCACCCTCCACAGAATACTACAAGGGACACGGGCGAATGCCTTCTCCAGATCAACAAAGCAGATGTGAACTGGTTGGGCAAACTCCCATGCACCCGCAAGCACCCTGCAGAGGGTAAAGAGCTGGTCCAGTGTTCCATGACCAGGATGAAAACCGCATTGTTCCACCTGAATCCATGGTTCCACCTCTGAGTCCCCAGCCTCCACTTCCTCATTGGAAGGCATGTCGGTGGGATTGAGGAGATCCTCTAAGTATTCCTTCCACCTCCAACAATATCCTCAGTTAAGGTCAACAGCCTCTCACCTACACTGTAAACAGTGTTGGCAAAGTACTGCTTTCCCCTTCTGAGGTGCCGGACAGTTTGCCAGAATTTCTTCGAGGCCAACTGATAGTCCTCCTCCATGGCCTCACCAAACTCCTCCAAGACCCAAATGTTTGCCTCCCAGACAGCCCGTGCTGCGGCTTGCTTGGCTTGCTGGTACCCGTCAACTGCTTCAGGAGTCCCACATGCCAATATGGCCCTGTAGGACTCCTTCTTCAGCCTGACAGTGTCTGGTGTCCGGTGTCCACCACCAGGTTCGGAGGTTGCCGCCACGACAGGCACCAGAGACCTTGTGACCTTGAGACTTCGGGCTGCCGCGTTGACAATGGAGGCAGAAAACATGGTCCACTCTGACTTAATGTCAACAGCCTCCCTCAGAATCTGGGGGAAGTTTTGAAGACCTCCCTGACAGAGGGTTTAGCCAGACGTTCCCAACAGACCCTCACAATTCGTTTGGGTCTGGTGCCACATGCACTTATGGACACCCTTATGCTCAAACATGGTGTTTGTTATGGACAAACTGTGACAAGAACAGAAGTCCAATAACAAAACACCAATCGGGGTCAGATCAGGG
>JBCNYG010000014.1:8091661-8099366 GCA_039654305.1 Porochilus rendahli | reverse complement strand
ATTGATTCAATGGGGAAGCCATTGACAAATACACCCCACCCTAGCCCCTTGCCCACCAGAACAACAAAAAAAAAAATTTTAACCATAAAAATGATCATTCCCATAAAGTAAGCATTGTCTAATGCATTCTCACTGTAAAATTAAGTTGATGCCAGGTCCTACTATGTCCAAACATGGATGATGAAAATCTTTATTTTTATTTTTAGAGTATTTTTTATGTGATTGGTGTTACAATCATTTAAGAAACAAACACTACTCATGTGTACCTCATGGAGGCGAGGACAAACATAACAAAGCATCTATTGCTGCTATTATGCCACAACAGTTTTTGGTATGCAAGACAATGGCAAGATCTTGAAACTTTTTCCTCTCTGCTATTGGAGCCCCATTCAAAGAGGTTAAGTAGGGGTGCCAGGGTTGCAGTGATGAGATGCTTCACTCAAGGCTAATGATAGTGGAATTCAGTCCTGATTATTCGTTGATCTCTATATCACTTGCCAGACCCTGGCTCTGCATCAGAATGTATGTATCCTTGGGCTATGCTCATTACTGCAAGCATTAGGGAGCACACACTTGCCTTATATTATAAACTTACAGAGCATAACCTTTCCCTGTTAGTTTGTCACTCAGTTCCCTAACAAGATCATGTTTGTGGAATGGAGATTTATATAGACAGCAGAAATTCTACCAGATGATGTTTTTTAAGATAAAATGTGTATTAAAAATGCAAATGTAAAGTATACCCAATCATATATTATTCAAAGCTTAAACATTTATATTTATTCTTAAATAGACAGACAGAAGACTGAAACTGTTTCCTTTTTAATTAACCTGTCCTAACAGGCTTTTGTGTGGAAAAATAAAAGGCTTCATGGATTTATGACATGCAAAAATTTGAATAGTTGCTCTAGCACTATTGATATTCTAACATTTGTGCAAGTTGACCACACTTTGCTGTTTATCATCTAGATAACACCGTTTTCCCTTGACAAAAATATCTTAGACTAACATTTCAGTTAGGAGCTGTAGAGCTCTCTTGTTGCACATAAAAATGGTAAGCATTTTCATTATCATTCAACATGGAACTAAATGTGACATGGCAGTCACTGTTTCCACCTCTCTTGTGGTTTCTGATTCTGAAATAATTGCCTGTCTAACATGTACATACTACACCTGGTCTAGCGTTGGTTTATAAAATAATGCAAAACAGGTCACAAGCTTTACCTAATGTTCACATCAAATATCAGAATGTGTAATAAATGTGACCTCATTGACTTTAACCATGGCATGGTCTTTCCCAGTCTGTTTAAGGTGATTCTATGTGCAATTATCTTCTGTTGGTGGCTGACAGGAACGAAACTTGTTGTATTCTTTGGCCACTGTAGCCCATATGCTTCAAGTTTTTACATGTTTTGCATTCTGAGATGCTTTTCTGCTTATCAACATGATAAGAGACTGAGCTACGCTAAACTAACTGGTAGTCCATCTCTGATTTCTTCATTATTAAGCCATTTCTGCAAACAGAATTTCTAGTGGCACCAGTCTACTGTTCTAGTATATATAATATATTTTTCCTAATTTTAATGCAGGATGTGACATTAACTGAAGTTAATGCTGCCATATGATTTGCTAATTAGATACTTACATGAACAAGCAAGGGCGGCACGGTGGCGTAGTGGTTAGCACGTCCGCCTCACAGCAAGAAGGTCCTGGGTTCGAATTCCAGCTCGGGCGTTTCTGTGTGGAGTTTGCAGGTTCTCCCCGTGCTTGTGTGGGTTTTCCTCTGGGTACTCCGGTTTCCTCCCACAGTCCAAAAACATGCACAGTAGGCTATTTGGCTGTTCCAAATCACCCCTAGGTGTGAGTGTGAGTGCGAATGGTTGTGTGAGTGTTGGCCCTGCGATGGCCTGGTGGGCTGTCCAGAATGTACCCCGCCCTCGCCCGGAGTCGGGTGAGATGGACGCCAGCCTCCCTGCGACCGTAATTATGATTAAGCGGCTTAGAAGATGAATGAATGAATAAATAAATACATACATGGTAGCTGGTTAGCACAGAGCTAGCTGATAAGATCAAGCTTGTCCAATAAACTTGATGGATAAAAAAAGCTGTCTACATTCTTACAATCAAATATTCTTATTCATATTTCTTTTTTGTGGAATTAGTCTACACTGAGGAAAGCAATGATAACGGCTAAGCAAAAAGGTCTAATTCTTTAAAATGAAATTTTAAAAATTACCTTGACATACTCTTTCTCTTGAATGAGGGTAGTAATGCATTTTGTACTGTGATGTTCTTCGTTTAATTATTTGTATATTGTATGAAACACTTTAAGGTCTTGAAATGTTTCTGAACCACTTAATCCTTATTAGGGTCACAGGGAGGCTGGCACCCATCTCAACCGACTCTGGACGAGAGCGGGGTACACCCTGAACAGTTGGCCATCGCCTGACCAACACATGTAAACAACCATTCACACTCACTCTTACAACTAGGGGCGATTTGGAACAGCCAATCAGCCTTTTATGTGCATGTTTCTGGACTGTGGGAGGAAACCGGAGTATCCAGAGTAAACCCACGTTAGCACGAGGAGAACATGCAAACTCCATTTTACGAAAGTCAGCAGTGGTTCTTTTACATTCCTCTCCTCACAGACAGTGAGAGACACCGGGGTCTTGGTGATAGTGGGGCTTGAACCCCCGACCTTCGGATCAGTAAATCAGCACCCCACCACCAGGCCACCGCTGCCCCTGATTTAACATGTCTGGATATAACATGTCTGAAATATTTAAGTTTTTTTTAAAAGACTGGATATATAAAACTATATAATTCTGTTACTACATCCTATTATACAGAAATAAGGTCATTTTGATCAGAAATCTGTGGCCAGCATCTGAGCACTGGAGATTTGCTCTGCTTGAGCATGTTTGGTAAATATACGGGGTTTCCCTGGCCTTTTGTTAGGCAGGCCCTGTTTCTCTGACGTAATCCAGTCGGCATCTAATTTAGGAGCTTAAACAGTTTCATATGGAGATATTTCATGACTGCAGATGTGTTTAGAAGGACTTTTATCACTGCCTATGAAGTATGAAGTGGATTCTGGAGAAGGTTAGCTCTGGCTTTGTGTGGAGTAGAAACGATTGTTTTACCCGAACGCTGAACACAGCAGTGAACCGGGTGAGACGACAGATAACTAACTGGGATAAATTTACATAATCCCTGTTAATGTTATTGGAAGTGTGTGTGCTCACTGCTGAACACATGAACTTTGTGCAAATTTTAATACCTGGATGTGATTCAAGCTGATATATAAAGTGTGTCAGTAAATGTAATGACCACCCAGAGCACACTGCTCAAGCCGTCCTTGCGGTCCTCCCTGATCTCTCTGGTCTCTTCTGCCAGAGACTAAAAATTGTGCAGATGTCATTCATTCATCCGTTTGCTGAACCACTGCAACCTACTAGGGTCGGGTTGAGGCAGGAGCTTGTACTAAACAGCTCACCAATCCGGCGCAGGGCAACACACACAACCTATTACATTCACACTTACTAGGGGCAATCTGGAACAGCTAATTAGCCTTGGACTGCAGAAGGAAACCAGAGTACCCTGATGAATCCCACGCAAGCACGGGAAGAACAAACTCCGCACTTCACGAGCCCAAGACTCGAACCCAGGGCCATCTTGCTGTACGGCGGACATGCTAACTACTACACTGCAGTGCCGCTCACTGCAGTCATTGTTATCTATTTTGAGGTGGACAGGGTAGAAAACATTTTAAACAAGAAAGGGACAGAAAATGTGCTGTTAACTCGTACATGACGATGACAGGTGCCGACTTCTAGTCAGATACCTGGAGCGGTTGTCTGTGTTCCTACAGTCACTCATCATCACAGTCAGAGCAGAGACCATATTCCACGTTGCCTAGCAACACTGTACTCCTCCTGTGATGAAGCAGCAGATAGAATTGTCAAACAGAAAGGCTTTTAGATATTCAGGGTGTTTACTGGAAGGAATGTCCATCCTTTACACTTCACTTGTAAACTGCTTCATGGTGCATTAAAAAAAATAAATTAAGGGAGTATAAACACATAGAGGGCACTGTGGACTGCGCGAAGCCTCCGGATCACGTGACAGACCAAACCCCCTGTATTCCTAGGGTGTGTCACGTGACCCAGCGTTCTACTTTTTAACTCGGAGGTGGCGGGAGCGCGCGTTCATTCCAGAGGCGCAGTCGCGGAGAGCGTGTGCGGGAGCGCGCCTGGGATCCTCGCTCCTTCCTCCTGGAGGAACATCGCGAAACGGAGTTATTTCAGCGGCTCCACGGTGAACACACACTCGTACACACAGTGATAAGCGTGTTGGACCAGCCTCGATCTGACCCACACTGACCCCTGATCACTTTCTGGAGTGATGGAGACGCTCTGTGGACTGTAGAGCCTTTCTGCGGCTGGGAGTGTGAGCAGGACCCCATCTACACACAGCTCAGGGTAAACCGTTCATCCCTTATCTATCCACCACTGGTGTTTCTCTACACTCCATTTCTTCACTCTCAAGCCCTGCCGTTTATCAGAGAGTCTCTTTTACACCGATTTCATTTTAGTCGCACCCTACAGTCCTGCCCTTCCTAAGAAACAACAACCAGTTAACAGAACACAGACCAAAGCAGCAGGTTCTGGTCCCGAATTTCACTGAAAATCTTCAGCGTGTCCTATTTTAGGTTCTCCTTTTTAGGAGATTTAAACCTCACGATTGTGCCCTCATACCCCGGAAAGCCCATTTCTTCTTTTATAAAGAGCTCCTGTTAAGTTCTGTAGAGGTACAGAGGAAATAACGAGTTGATGCTGCGCGTGTTAGTCCACCCTGTCCCACACCACAGGGCTCTTCAGGGCTTTTTAGGGTTCACTGGAGAACACAGGTGTCTTAGTTCTTTTAAATTGTGTAACATCGGGGTTATAATCTGGTGTAGAATTTATAAATAATAGACAAGTTAAAGGGCGCAACTGGACTTTTGAATTAATTTGGCCAGAATGTACTGGATAAGGAATTATCGGGTTCAGAATGAAAATACTTCACAGTTCCTCCATTCCAATTACAGAAAAAAGATACAGAAGAAAAGTATAAAATCATATCTTTATACGTGTATGTAAGTCTAAAATCAGAAGTTATTCATATCTATAATCAGAGCCGGAGTGAAGGCTGTCGGTGAGTGATATGTTTTATTATGGATATGATAAACAGTAGAATGTAAATGTGTATCAGTGGATGTTGTTGCTGTATGGAGGATGTTGTAGTTTAATGTTCACATGTAGGAATGGTTTCCTGTGGGGTTCAGTGGTACATTTAGGTGGTATCAGTCTCCCACTGAACCTGCTCCTGTCACTCATCAGCAGGTTGTGAAGCAGGGGGGAGGTATTGTTCAGTATCGTTCTTTTTTTTGGACGGTATTCAGGGTCACTGGGCTCTTAGGTTTTGAAAAATTGTTCTGTCTCCTAATATATATTTTTTAATAAAAATAAATAAATAAAGTGACATCTAAAGAACCTGGTGAGCTCTCCAGGGTGTACTCTGCCCTCGCCCAGAGTCGGCTGAGGTGGGCGCCAGCCTCCCTGCGACCCTTATTAGGATTAAATGGTTCAGAAAACAGATGGATGGACATTTAAAGAAGTGTTAAGAGTTGAACATCATTAAGACATTTCTTGTATAATAAAATAACAGGACTTTTAGCCAATCAGGAGGGGCCGTTTAATCTAAAGGCTCTCGTACACATTACCCACTCGACGGCCGTACCTTTGTTTACTGTCTCTGCACAGATATGGCTCAACCTCACTGATATTTTTAGTGTTTCTCTCTGTAAAGTAAGCAGTCTGATTGGTTGTTTTGTGCAGCCCTATTCAGACAGGATTAGTTTCAAATCCAGGTGGATTTCTGGTACATATTTCTGCTAGATTCGCTTTATCTTTAAAATAACGCATATCTTTTGTCATATGCTTGTTTTTTTAATCACTGTGTAGTACGAGAAAGTGATCATCATCCTCACAGTCGTCTTAGTCACACACTCGCACCTCGTTTGTTTATATCCAGTGCAGACAAAAATCTCTACAGTGGAACAAAAGACATGAACCCCCCTCCCCCTGCCCTTTCTTTCCCTCTGTCTCCCTGCCCCCCAGTGTCGCTTTATTTCCTCTCACACTCATGGCCCCATTGTGGCTCCCTTTTAGAAAGGTTAATTTGATTCATCTCTCCCCGGGGAGTGTTTTGCATTGCAGATGATCACCACTAAAGTGAAAGAGAAGGCTCTGGGGATGGGGTCTGGGCGTCGAAATAATTTTTTGGAGGTGATCTATCGATACATGAAATCATGTTGGGGAAAAAAAGCTGAAATCCTGAAAAATCCCTATCTTTAATTAACAGGGAGCAAAATGTTTATCGCACGTCCACTGGGGAAACATTTAATTAATACTATACCGAGTTATAATACTGTATTTGTGCCTGGAACCCTTCACTCCCTCTAGTTATATCGACATCAGCTGGACTTGGAGAAATATTAATTATTTGGACAGAGTTTTAGCAGCGGTATAGTAGTCACCAGCATTTGACATAGACACAAGCTTGGTGGATAAACAAAATAATTGGTTCAGTAGCTTTTGCATAATCCTGCTGACAAACAAACAAATACTGGTAAAAGCATGATAGCTATTCCACTCAGTCTTGTTGTGCACGGATGATAGCTGATGTGTAATTGCTTGATGTATTTAGTGTACTGTACACTATTGAGTTATCCAGTAAATTGAGCTGTTAGCGTGCAGTCTGTACTAAATATCTGACATGACAGACTTGGACTGAAGTAGCACCGGTGCGTAACGTCCAGCTCGACCTTGGGGAGATCTCTGAAACCTCTATGGGGTTGTTTTTGTCTCTCAGCAGTCTGGATGGGTGATTTTTCTCTTCACACACCTATAATTACCCTGGAGTTAATGGACTGTATCAGGGGTGTGTGTGAGAGAACAAAAATATCACCAGACTGTATTTTTGGACTGAAGATTTTTCCTAAAATCCCCACTAGAATGAAGAGAGAGAGAGAGAGAGAGAGAGAGAGAGAGAGTGAATGTGGGTAATGAGGTTAAATAACAGGACAGTGGGTCAGTTGTTAAGTCTGGACGAGTCTAACGACCCATTTCACTGAGCAAACGCTGTGTGATGATGCGGGATTCTGAACGTGAATCCGTTTACACTACCATCCTCACAGCAATAAAGAACCTCATCATCACCGTGCGCTGAACCGAACGGAAGAATCGCTCCTTATTTCCGTTATCTCCAGACGCCACACACGACCTCGCGGCGCTGTCTTTAGCGTGCTGTGTAATCATCTCACACACACTCCGCTACAGCCTCGTAAACACTGATGTGTGAGTTTCTGCATCCCCAACACAGCTAAAGGAACAAAACTCGACCAGAATCCTAACGACTTCATGTATTTGATTTACTCTGGAGTTAAGGACTGTTGAAAGAAATACGAGGCCTGGCCTTCACTCTTCACTAAGGCTGCAGGGAGGCTGGAACCTGTCTCAGCTGACTCTCGGTGAAGGCAGGTTACACCCTGAACAGCTTGTCAGTCCATTGCAGGGCCAACATACACTCCCACTTACACATAGGGGCAATTTGGAACAGTTATTTAGTATGCTGTGCTATTCTGTGGGAGGAAATAAGA
>JBCNYG010000014.1:7983395-7998230 GCA_039654305.1 Porochilus rendahli | reverse complement strand
ACACACACACACACACACACACACACACACACACACACACACACACACACACACACACACACACACACAGAGCCTTGATTCAGTGGCATTAGAGTGAAAATAAAGTGAAGGTAAACAGAGATTGGAAGTTGGAATGTGCCACCTGCGCATCAGTTATCGGGGGATTTGTAGCTCCTCCATAACTGCCACTGCAGGATTACCTGTTCTTAAATCATTGAGTCACCACAGGCCTTGGCCTGTGTGTACATACACACACACACACACACACACACACACACACACACACACACACACACACACACACACACACACACAAAAGCCTACACAGTGTCACTTTGTCATTAGGGCAAATTGGTTAGATCAACATATCGGGGGTGGAGAGTAATAAGCTTTCTAAAAATGACAAATTGTTCTGTTGATCATCTATTTCAACAGCTGCTAAAAGCACCCTGCCAGCAGTCTAATGTGATTTAACAATCTGGTCATTACCCAAAAATGGTAATGTCAAAGCTTGAAACACTATCATTATATTAAACATATAATGATGTATAGTTTTTTTGGTTTATTTGTTTTAAATCATGGGCGGCACGGTGGAGTAGTGGTTAGCACGTCCACCTCACAGCAAGAAGGCCTGGGTTCGATTCTCAGCTCGGGTGTTTCTTTGTGGAGTCTGCATGTTCTCCCTGTGTTTTCGTGGGTTTTCTTTGGGTACATTGGTTTCCTTCCACAGTCCAAAAAAATAATAAAAAAATAAACATGCACAGTAGGCTAACTGGCTGTTCCAAATCTCCCCTAGGTGTGTGTGTGAATGGTTGTGTGTGTTGGCACTGTGATGGCCTGGGGAGCTGTCCAGGATGTACCCTGCCCTCACCTATAGTTGGCTGAGATGGGCTCCAGCCCTGCGACCCTAATTAGGATTAAGTGGCTTAGAAAAGGAATGAACTCAATGCCTCTTTTCACTTCATGAAAGCAATTAAGGTTTGAAACAACATTAAATTCTCAGTAAAGATGTTTTCAAAGTCACCAGTGCTTAATCTAAATTAAAACTACAAATCCTGTAGCCCACCCAATAAACCATAGCATATCATTTACCATGATGGAAATATTAGTAAATATATTTACACAGATATTTACACATTGCATATTTATTACAGATTTTGTGTATATTTTTAGTAGTTCTCTGCTTTGTTTTATTATACCAGTATGATTATTTTATGATGATTTTTTTTATCCTATGAGTGTTTACCTGGGCACAACACATAAAATGTAGCAATCATGCTAATGCTGGCACATTTTCATTTTTGTGTGATGATGTGCATTGCTCCAGTTCAGTAAACTAATAAATGAAATGAGTGAAGTGTAATTAGACACACGTTCTGTATCACAGATGGCACTATCATCTAGCTGCACCTAGATTCCAGTGTTAACAGGAACGATTAACAGAAATGCACTTAGCTGCTAGCTTGCATCCTGCAACTTAGAAAATTGTAAACCAAGAACAAATTTAAATGTAAGCTAAACTATGCATGGGATAATTATATCAGCCAGCTAGCAAGTCTGGATTGTTATTGTCATCATTGTCATACTGTCATAGGGTTTCTTTAGAACAATAAGCGTAATTTCCAGGGAATGAAAATAATAATTACCTTCTGGTGTGGCATCAGATTTACAGTCTTACTATATAAATCTATCTCCTTACAATCAGACTTCTAGTTTTGCTCATTAGGATAGTGTAATAGATGGTAGGGGTAGTGGTGGCGTAGTGGTTAAGGCGATGGGTTACTGATCAGAAGGTCAGAGGTTCAATAACCACTGTTGGGCCCTTGAGGAAGGCCCTTAACCCTCAATTGCTGGGTTGTATAAAAATGATAATAGTAAATTGCTCTGGATAAGAGCGTCTGCCAAATGCTGTAAATGCAAGTGCTGACACAGAGATGTATTTGAATATGAATGTAATAGCTGGAACAAACAGATGTATTGTTCTAAAAAGATATATGTACAAATAGGAGGCATTGGAGACAATCATGTGTAATCTCACTGGATACCATTTAAAATTCATGCGAACTGAAAATGTGTACATGTATTACTCACATGTGACAAATAATGACCACGTTTCTTACCATGAGCGGTGTAGTTTTGAATGTTCAGCATCACTGAGATTTCAATTCGAATGGAAATAGAACCAACAAAATTATTTTAAAACCACTGCAGCCAGGTACAAACATGGTAATACACGATGCACAACTGCAGTTTAAAACAGTTATGAACAGACCATTGACATGACATTAACATGACATTCATTTCTGGTTTAATCCACACCCAGTGTGTTTAATCCATGTACCAACGGATACAGATAATGACATTGCATCATTGCATTGTCTTGTACAGATTTCACCATTTTAGTGGTGTGTTTTAGTGATCCATACAGACTGCATAGAGTGAGGGTTACCATCTGATCAATTTCATACAGTTCTGCAGTCTGGAAGTAGATAGCCCTTGACACTAATTCTAACTGCTAATGTGGTATACATGTACATGTTTTCTAGGAATATGAAATCATCTATTCATTTGAATTCGCATGTTATAGTTTGTCATTACTCATTTGCCAAAACTGAACAGCTCGCCAGACCTCCGTAGGGCAAAACACACAGTTAATTCTTTGGCAGACTTTGAGGAATCCCTTATTCAGATCAACTTTGTATTTTTTTAAAATGTATTTTTAAATATACAACTGCTCAAGGGCCCAACAATGGCAGCTAGGCAGTACTGGGCTTTGAACCCTTGACCTCCACATTACATACTCAGAGTCTTAACCATTGTGCCACCACTGCCCCACACTCACATTCGCAAATAGGGCCAATTAGGCTGACATGGTTTGGAGTGTGGGAGGGAACCTAGAGTACCCAGAAGAAACCAATGCAAGCACAGGGAGAACATGCATACTACACACAGAAATACCCAAGCCTGGAAATCGAACTTTCTCACTGTGAAGCTGTATTATAATTTAAAACCTAAATCTGTCATGATAAACATTTTAGGAGAAGCCACAGTGAAAAAAAAAAAGAAAGAAAATTGGTTCATTTAAAAATGTAATGTTTCATTTTATTTGCGTTAGTAACACTAATTTTTACCACTTTATATATAATTTGAGTGAGCTTCAATTTTTTAATTGGTTAGACAATATTTGGAATGTGAGAAAGGGCTACACAGTGTAGCTGCCATATATTAGTACAGAGTTTGGCAGAAAATATATAGTATCAGGACACCACAAGAGTGATATGGGAAAACATTGGATTCTGTGTTTTATTAAGCTGCTGGCACTGAGTCCTTGCTGTGAACAAAACTCATGGAAATCTTAGCCAGCCTCATTACTCTTTCAGAGACTGCGAAAAAGTGATAGACACAATTTCAGGTTTACAGAATTGAATAAGAGGTTGTTTCTTTCTAACAGTGTTTATTATGTGTAGAATGTGCACTTGTAAATAGATAACCTACTTAATTTCGGTGACTTGTAGGAAAGTGAATGTAATGTGTGCAACGCTGGTGGTGCCTTGCTTAAGGGTCACCATACTCGGTAAAAAGGTGTTATGCTGATTAAAGGAAGTAAAAAGTCACCCCATGTAACACCATTCAGCCACCAGAGCTTAGGCCCCTTTGCATTTCTGATAATGGATTCTGCCTCACGTCTTTCAACAAAAACAAAAATAGGAAAGCATTCATTTAGTTTACAACACTGTTGATGTGCGCATTAAGGCATACAAGTAATCAATTGAATTGACAGAATATTTTGAATTTCATGATCGATTTTCTTAAAGTAGCAAACACTTTACAAATAAAACAAACATTTTAACATGTTTTTCTTGATGTAGAGGTTTCAGTGGAAACTGGGGCGAGCAGGCACATCAGTGAAAGCCAGACCAGAGAGCAAACATTTAATTAACTGCGTTTAATGTTATATTGTAATGCATAACTTCTGTTACAGTATATGCTGAAGAAAGTGTGAATGGCACCAGCATTTGAACATTAGGTTATTATTAAGTTGAATTCATTGTGCTTTTAGAACATGGAGTGTTTTAATTAGCCAAAAATTGAAACCTAAGGCACACACTTAAGCAGACGTTTGCTCTATCAAAAAAGAAATGTATTAAGACCCTAACTTATATTGTAGGTTTGTATCAGGTTTTAATTTGAACTATGTAAATGTTGAAATAAATTTGTTTTATTTCAGAATACCATATGCAAAACTTTCACTTGGTCTGTCCAAGCACAGTGCAGAGTTTAAAGCATTTTGCCTTGAAGTCTTTCTTAGAATAATTAGCAGTTCATTGCCTGTTATAGCTGAAGTCTAGAAAAAGTGCATTTCAAAGGCACTTGATGAACACTGCTGAGCTGTGGGTCCTCATTAGCATCGGCTTGCCTCTTAGTTAGCACCATGTGTTCTTTGTGTTTTGGATAGTTGTGTGGCTGTGATCTAAAAGAGGAAGCCTTTAGTTCTGCTAATCAAACAAATCAAAAGAAAGTTGTGTTAGTGAAAGGGATTGTAGGTATGGTGTCAATGTCCTCTCCTAGTGCCATCTCCCTTTGCAACTGTAGAATGTTAGATATATGGAATGCGTGGCTTTTTCAGTGCATATCTTGCAGTTCTATGAGCATTAATTAGTAATTACCAATTAAATTAATAGCGTCTGGTGTTCAACAACCAAATTTAGCTTTACCTTCTATTTTCTTACTATGAATTAATTATACCGGCTGCATTGAAAGAATTTTCGGTGATGAGGATGTGTGTAGCTGTCAAATGAGCCATTGTACAGGTCCAGGATGCCAGTTAGCTGCTACTGATAATTAGCCTCCCAGTTGGATTTGCGCTTCAGGTGATGTGAATGCAGACAATCTGTGGGTTGGTACCCTATCACATCTTTGGCCTCAGGGGATTGACACATCACAGCATGCCTCTTTCTATTCCTTCACATTTTCCCTTAGTGTGTCACCAGCTGCAGTGATCAGTGGTAGGTTAAGGCAATTCTTAGCGAGCCGCATCGGTGGCTTCGGCAGGACTGTGAACTCAGGATGTTTAACGAACACATGCCTGACCCATGATTTTCCTGTTCCCTGCTGTCTCTGGGCCAGCTATGTATGGTAGACAAATTGCCTTGCTGTCACTGAGGCTACAGCACTAAAGAAATTCACTCTGAAATTCATTAGTTTTAATTGGAACATGTTCGCTCCAGTTCACTTTTATTCCATGTATGCATTTTATTTTTGCATGCCAATACCTTTACGTTATGATTGACCTGGTAATATACCAGTTACCTGTTATGTTTCTTCCACTTTCAGCATGCATTACTGGCATTAACATGGAAGAGCAACAGTATACAAAAATTAAAGCTATGATTCTCATCGGTTTTGATCATTAAACTAAGTAACATTACTGCAAGAAATTTAAGCTAAGGACAGCTCAAAATTTATTAAAATATTGGATGCCATTGATGACCACATGCTTATTGCAAAAACTGATACGCCTTTTCAGGAAGTTTTTTGTGTGTGTGTGATTTGAAATGAAGTCACTCACTCATTTCTCATTTTTCATGCATTGGAACACTTTTGTGATTGCTGTTGCAATGTATTCTTTTACCTGAAATGGTTGCAAGCCCTACTCAGAACCTGTTCTCTAGAACAAATATCCATTCACATTCACATGACATGTAGGAATAGCTTAACATGCATAGCTGTTGGAAAAAAAACTTGTGGAAACTTTGGTAGAACAAGCAAACTCCACAGAGGAACGACCTTGCCCATCAAATGTTCCTTAAAACATAATGCTAAAAAATATGTGACATTTTGTTTTTTGCAGCATTTAATACATGTACTGTTTTCATGTGAAAATCCATGACAACTGTATCATTATGAGCTTTTGTTCATTTCAGAAATACTTTGTTGCTCTCACACTTGGATAAACCAATGAGGGATATCATCTTTCCACTAGGAGTCAGATTATCAGAATGTTCCTGTCATGATTTGCCTAAAAAGCACAGTGTAAGCAGTGTTAATTTTCACAAGGGGTGAGCAGGTGGTTCATGGTTCACACACCAAATGCAGCACCAATTTGCTCTCATCCTCAGTGGAGTCAGAGGTGCCAGATGCGATGCGATGAGAGACGGCATGTTTATGTTTGCTGATGGAAAATCATTTCTTTCTTTTGCACTGGTGCATATAGATGTAGTGCAGAGCTAAGGTTGGAGTAAAGTGATGAAGACTTCGTTCTCAGTGACGCCCTTTTAATTTTTTAAATGTATTCTCTGTGAACATTTTCACATTTTGTACCACTTGTTTGCTTGACTGACAAAACATTTTTGCCTTTTATTGGATAGCCTCCTTTAGGTAGAGTCAGATACCATATTCATTCATTCATTCATTTATTCATTCATTCATTCATTCATTTTCTGAACCGCTTAATCATAATTAGGGTCGCGGCGGAGGCTGGGGCCCATTGCAGCCGACTCTGGACGAGGGCCATTACAGGACAGAAACACGCTGATGGCTATGCAAGTTACTCTTGATGAAAATCAGTAATGAATCTTTCACATGCCTCTCATCATATACAGTGGAAGACAAGGCCGGCCTTTTATAACCCACTTGACTTGACTTAACAGTGCTGTTATATGTTGAAAGTTTGGGATATATTTTCATAATTAACCCATGATCGATACTTTATCTTGCACATACTTTGATAGCTTCTTCATGAGGTGTTTGATGTTTTTGGTGTATACTGTGATTAATTAAGTGAATTAATGTGTTGTGATGTAGTATATACTAAAACACTAAATGAGTTTCAAAATATGCCAACATGGAGTGTGCTTGACCATTGTGCATGACTACTGTGAGGCTTTAAAGATGTGAAAATAAGCCATAAAAACCTTGTTTTTCATTTTTTTAATGTTTCCTAGCATTATATACTACAACAATTATTTACCAATGGCTCAGCGGATATCTCTGTCTAGTTCCTGAGTTATATTCACCGATATCCGCCTTGCCTTCAGTGAATTAAATCACATCACATGTTAAAAATACACTTTTTTTAATTAATTGTATAACTTCTGATGGTAATTGTTTACATGAGAATTTTACAGCGTACAAGGCAAATACTTATGAAATTTATGAAACTTATTATATATTGTTTTTCCTTAGATTTATGGGCTGGTAATAGAAGACTCATAATGTACAGTATGTTTAAAATCCCATTTCAATTCCATTCCATTATGTGGAAAAAGTTGAAGGGGTGAGTAGTTATGCGTACAGCACCTAGCAAATGTATTTATTAACAGACGCTCTAATGCACTCTAATGCATTACTTTTTGTACAATACGCCTTGCCTGGCTGTTGGTTAGTAATGAAGTAATGAAGAATTATGCTTATTGCAGCATCTGAAGACTCGATTAGAGCTTAGATCTTTGGATGTAATGAAACTATTCATCAAATGCACTCAGCTGAGCCCACCTCAGGTGTGTGTATGTGTTTGCACACTTGCCGTACCAATGAGTATTTCAGCAAGACACAGAGCATCGTAAGGGCTCATCGATCGAAGGCGGACAGCTTAACAGCTTGCGAATGCTTGGGTGGACTCCCTAAAGGCACGAGCTGGAGGCAGATGTTCTTCTTTGGGCTTACTCTCCAAGGAGCGTTTAGGACACTGCTTACTACTCTAATGCATTTATGTAACGTTGAATTTGCTGTGTGTGGGTGCATGGATGTGTGCTTGTGGTCTCTGCTGTTGCATAAAAGAGCAGCTGCTTTAATTTCTATCTTTGGTTCTGGTTTTATTTATCTCATTATGATAAATTCACAACATACACTATTTTTTATCTTTCTGATATCTTTTTTCATTTTGAATAATTTTTAAATGCTTCTGAACTTCTTTTACAGTTTAAACGACTCCAGTATCTGTATCTAGTTTCCTCAGCTGTGAGTGTGTGTGCGTGCGTGTGTGTGTGTGTGCATATGCATATGTCAGTAGTGTTTTTTTTGTTTGTTTTCTTTCTTTCTTTCCTTTTTCTCCTGTGAGGCTGATAAGGCTGATTTAGTGTCTGATTGGAAGTATGCCCTGTAGGCTCAGCACCGACATTCTTTTTAACAGGTCAACAGTAGTGTGTGGGACAGAGGAAACTCCTTAATGAGTCGTGGAGCCAGAATTTTTACCTGTGCTACTGAATCATGTAATAGGGACTATTCACTATCTAGCTAACTGTGTGAGTGTTGAAAATAACTGATGAATCCTCACCAGCACACTGCATACTGTAATAACCCAAGCCAAGGAGCACGAGAGTCCAGAGACTGCAAACTCAAATGCTGACTGTTTATAGAGAGAGCGAGAGAGAGAGAGCAAGAGAGAGAGAGAGAGAGAGAGAGAGAGAGAGAGAGAGAGAGAGAGAGAGAGAGAGAGAGAGAGAGAGAGAGAGAGAGCGTAGGCAAGCAAGAGGAATGAGAGTGAGAAACATTGCACTTGCATTATTAATGCCCATTGCTGTGGTGAAAATAGAAGACTGCTGGGGCAGGAAGGCATTGCTTGTTGGGCACAAGGACATAATTGGGTGAACATCCTACTAGACACCGGTCATACTGACAAGAACAGACCATATGATATGGATTTCATAATCAGCAGTGATTATGAAATCCATATTAGTGAGCAGTTTTGTTGTTCCAATTATAAACTGCAAAACCTTTCCCTGATATTCAAAAGCTCCCATTCAACTGGATCTCTGAGTTAGGTTCTGTAGAATTCTCTATTTACGTTTCCTGCAGTAGTCATTTTGGATAACCCACTGTGTTTCATAGAGCAATCTAATTTAATATGATTATTGGCCACTGAAACCCATCATATCGTGATTTAGTTAATTTTTATTCAGGCTGGCAAAGACTGTCGCTGAGATAGAAAATTGAGAGAACTATTCAATTGAGCAACATGCACTGAGCCTGGGGCTAATAATTGTAATAGTGTACACTAGTTGGAAAGATGCCCTGTGATGGCCTGGCGAGCTATCTAGGGTGTACTCTGCCCTTGCCCAGAGTCGGTTGAGATTGGTGACTGGGTAAGTGGGTGTTCTGCAGCTATGCCTTCGTTTATCACTCCAGCCACACAGTGGCATGACAATGTCTATACTGGGATCAGCCATTCAGCAGTTGCAGAACTACAGTTAACTCTCAAATGCTACAACTTACTTTCAACTTACTTTCTGATGAAAATAAAAGAGATCATGTGATCTCTAAATCCTAAATAAACTTTAGGGATCACATGATCTCTTTTATTTTCATCTCTTTTATTTTAATCAGAAAACAACTCTGTCTTCCAAGCAAGCAATGCCTTTCTTTCAGTATCAGCTAAAGCAAAATTTTACATTGTTGTTACTGTGTTTAAGTTGTTACATTTACAACCTATTGCATGGCAACAATCCAATAATTTTGTTATTCTGTGGTGATGATTCAATAATAAAAATTATTTGATTGTTTTCCACCAATCAGAAACAAGAAAATCAGTTGAATTAATAATAATTTATTTTAATCTCCAGATAGTTCACCAATCAGTTTGCACTGTTCCTCGTTAAACCATTTCATATGGTTTGTAGTATATTCATGGTATGCAAAAGTAAAAAATAAAAAAATAAATAAATAAAATAAAATAAAATAAATAAATAAATAAATAAATAAATAAATAAATAAATAAATAAATCACTTTTTCTGAAAAATTGGTATTACTGTGTTTTTATTTAATAGCCATACTTTCCCCTCAATATACTTGTCGGAATGATATTTTTGGTTCTCTTTGCCTACAATAGAATTATTCAATACATTTTCATAAAAAAAACATGTACAGAAGTCTTTTTTAACATATTTTTATGAGGAGCCCTTTTAGACAAAAGTGGTGGTATAATCTTCACTGCACACTACTGTTACTATTATATAAAATAACAGTAGAGAAGAGGGCAAAAATTATATTAAAATATGTACTGCAGTCAATGAGACTTGCCAAAAAAAATTAACTTGAAGAACAACAGCAAAAGGGACATGAAGAAATGTAGAAGAACAGACAGAACAACAGACATAGAGACAATGGAACACAGATATGTGTGTGACAGAGGATGTGTGAAAGGAATGTGTGATGGCCGTCCTTAGATGCATGAAATGCTGCTATTCCTGGGTCCTGGGTGTGAAGTAAGCAACTAACTGAGTGAGTCAAATGGAGCAAAGGTTCAAGAGGAAATGATAGTCTCTCTCTCTCTCTCTCTCTCTCTCTCTCTCTCTCTCTCTCTCTCACACACACACACACACACACACTCTCTCAAACACACACACTCTCTCTATCTCTCACTCACTTGTTCTTTTTTGTTTAATATCACCTTGTCTATTTTTTGTTGCACTTCATGAGTCATGTATGATTAAAATAAAAAAATAAACACTTAAAGGTGTTAAAGCCTGGATATTTAACAATTACTCTTGTTACATTTTCACTAGTCTCTTCCAGCTCCTTCTCAAGCCTCTTCTTGCTTTTTTTCCCTACTTTCATTACTTTTGCTTGATTCAATTGCCTTCAGTAACAGGCTACACTTCTGGCTACCTGGGCGTGGGCAGAAATTACATTTAGCTGATTATTTGTTCCTCTGCAGACATCCAGAGCTTTCTGCCATAGCCCGTGAAATCAAACGCTTAGCCTTTACAAACGCACAAGCACACACATGAATTGTAAGTGATATTGTTATATATTCATATATATATACATATATATATATATAAATAGAAAGAGAGAGAGAAAGAGAGAGAGAGAGAGAGAGAGAGACTACTTTTTGATACCGACAAGCCTTTGTCTCTGACACCATATATTTTGCCCTTCTATCGGCTCAGGACCTATATATATATACACATACTTCTCTAAAAATAAGGGGAACCCCTAAACAACACAATGTAACTCCAAGTCAATATTTGGCCTCTTTAGACTTTTCAGACTAATTTGTTGATACAGGAACTGAGACGATGCAGTCAGGGAGCTTATGTCCATCAATGGAACCCTCTTTATATCTTTTTGACTGGCCTTCCTTGGGTTGAGGACACCATGTTCAAAGCTGAAGGAAGGGTTTTCCTGACTGTTAATGACCCTAGAGTTAAACAGCCTTCTGCTTTAACCACAGTCGCATCTAAATCAGATTCTGCCAGGTGGCATACCTAAACTCTAAACTAGCTAAGTATATCTGCGGAGTAACATTCAGCCCACAGCACTGAATGCATTCTTTCATGGGGCCCCGTTCATGACTGATCTCATTAATTCATTACACCATTGATGTAGTTGGTTATATTATGTGCCTTTGATATTCTGCATACACAGTGGTTTACTTCTGGCCATTTACTTGTGATCTTCACCTGATCCTGATGGGATACTTGTGATCTTCACCTGATGGGCTACTCTGCCCATCTGTGATCTTACTTTAGTGTGTGAATGTGCCAGAGAAGAGGCAGATGAGCTCCATTTGCAGGATGTCGGCTTAACAACTGGAAAATCAGACCACTAACTGCATGTGAGTCAATAACCCAGACTGGTAGAAAGGTTCAATCAGTGCTCCAGGAAAGAGCAGGAGCAAAGTTGAATGACTAAAAAGGTAGGAAGTGGTTTAATGCACCACAAATTCAAAAAGAGTGCACTTGAAATAGAGAGGCAGAAAAAACCCATGGAAGTGACCTCATGTTTGTCGCTGTAAATTGGATTCTGCATTGATGAAGTTTTCATTCTGGACAGAAAGCTTATATAATTTAATTTTGTAATTATAGATATGTAATTGTAGAATTAAAAAGAAAAATCATTTGTTTTACACTGTGGATGATTTTCCGTGATCGCAGGCTAGTACCTATTTGTCGGCCTGCGGCATGCAATTTACCATTTTGGGCATTTTTGAAAGCTTGTAACTCCCCTAATAATTACTGTATAGAACTAAAGTTATATAAGTTATATCATTACAAATGATGTATTTATAGCCCACTGAATATTTATTAAAGCATATATTATGATAGAGATTATATACATTATATTTTTTTTTCAAGTTTAAGTGCACGTAACTACACACTCTCCCATAAAGACTTCCAACAAATATAGGGAGTTTTGCCAAATTTTCACTAAAACTGAAACATATACGCATGTACTGAACTCTCTTTGCAGAAACAGTTTAATGGTAGATTTCTGTAAAGATTATAATGATGTTCCATAATATTTGATCAAAGCTAATTAAAAGATGATGTATACAATCTCTATCATAATATATCCTTAAAGTAATTATTCGGTGGGGATATAAATGCATCATTTGAAATTATACATATAAGTTGTATAACTTATATTGTACATGTACTATTCGATAATAGAATCTATGACAGATAATTATGCGCGACAGGTGTCACTTTTCTAATTGTTATAAAAGCACATTTAAAACATTTGTTTTTGTTTTTTATTATTCTGATATCAGTTTGATACTATATTCTAATCTCATACAAAATATTTATGCATATTTTATTCCTCTTCAGAAAGAAAGCGCAAAAAACAATCACAAGTTAAATTTATGAAAATTTCAAGATGGCGGTTAAGTATGAAGGAAATGAGCAACAAGTCTGGAATTTCGAGTGTTGTTAGATCTGATATACATTTGGACGTGGTCAAGTTTCATAACCTTTGTGAACTGTCCACATCTTCAGCGGCTCTCAGTATGAGCAAATTTTTACCTACCATTCAGCTTTTTTCACCTACCGTTCACTTACTAAAATGACATATCACATATTACTTAAAAACTGCTTGTTCTACGTGAAAATATGGTTAAATTTGCTACATAAATACTTTTTGTAGGGGTGGGGGAATCTATTTTCTGTTTCAAAAATGTGAACAAACTTTGTTTGAAATTGCACCTTTTTTAAAATTACAGTATTGGTAGCAACCTTACCCTGACAAATATAGTAATTTTGACTACATATTCTGACAGAGTGGGTCCTGTAATGCAGTAATTATTAGGGGAGTTACAACCTTTAAAAAACGCCCAGAATGGTACGTTGCAAATTGCAGGTCGATAAATGGGTACTAGCCATGCAATCTTTAAATATATATACATATCTTGGAAGGTTTTTGAAGTAGAACCTTGAAATTGTGCATGTCTTCATGTTGAAACGTGTTCTATGTCTGGTTAAAGTATCATTACATTCTGAGATGGTCACCTGGGAACCTGGGTGAATTGACATGGGATAACCCCCAAGCCAAAATTCTCTGTGTCCTGACAGCAATGATAAAGTCCTACATTGTGCATCCACAATGATGGCTTGGTCCAAAACAGTTTACTTAGTTAGACCACCTGCCTCACCGCAGGAAGGTCCTGAGTTCAAGTCCTGAACTCGGCATTTTTGTGTGGAGTTTGCATATTCTCTCCATGCCTCTGCTGGTTTCCTCCAGACACCAGCCTACCTGCGACTTTAATATGTGCTTTGGCAAATGAGTGAGAGTGAGACCACCAATGATTAATACTAAATATTATTTCTTGTACTTATTAATGTCTTGGCAGCGAATTGAACTCTTGTCTGCAGCTTTACATATTTTACATATTCAAGCCTCAAATAAAATATTTCAGTTCATAGAAATAAGTATATATTACTGAAAAATTATATCAGTTATTTACATGGCTAAAGGTTTAAGAATAATAGGACATTTGATGCATCTTTGCTTGTTCTAAAATCCTTCTATAGGAGAGTCTTTATAGTGGTTTCAGTACATGGACATTGAATTTGGCTTAGCCAGATGGGTATTATCTGAACTGGTACTGTTGAATTTGTAACTACAGGAACCTTAGCTTACTTTAGACACACTTGCATAGATGCATGTTCTTTCCCAAAACAAAGTGTTTTACTATAGCTGATATGGTGCAACTAAATTGCTGTCATTGATTTGCCCCTGTTGCGTGCCTTCACCTGCATAACTAGCGGCTGCATCAGGGAAAAGGCCGAGATCGATCCAAGGCAGGGAGCTTGGTAGCCATGCCAGACATGAGCTTCAAGTGTGTAGAACTTTACTGATTGTATGACTGCCTCTCTTTAGGAGGGCAAGTGAGCCAGTGTGCACACTAAGGTCAACAAATAGACTGAACAGGGAGCAATCATCAAGAGCTGGCTGGATGACTGCAAGAATAAATAACCCATTGAGGCATTTTCTCACCAGCCCTGGGAGTTCCTTTTAGGAACATTGCATAATTTAAAAGGGGGAGGGGGATCTTTATTTGTTCCTGACCCGTATTTTAAGCACATTCTTCAGAAAAACTAGTATCATTCATCAGAACTTTTTTGCATTACTAAAAGGAAAAAAAGAAGTGTTTCAGTGAGGTTGCCTTCTGATTCGAACAATGATAGTCTGGGTAAAGAGCAAACATGCAAAATACAAATAATTGATTAGACACATTTACATTATTGACTGTCATTAGATAGAGTATACCCTCTTAAGTTACAGGTCAAAAGTACAGGCACCATTTTTACATTTCTCTCTAATTAGACAAGCTTGTCTTGTATATACTTGTCTTGCTATTGTTTAAGTTCTATGGACTGTTACTGTACCCAGCTGTGATTGAAAAAAATAGACCATGCTCTGGTGTGCATGATACATTCAGAGGAGGGAAACACTCTCATGTCGATGTCACTGCAATGCTGAGAATTGATCACCATTTTAATGATAGCAGTTTATTCATGGTTCTGTGGTTTCTTTTTATCTGATGGATGGTAAATGGGTTTTCTACGTATATGCTAACTTGGTATAGGCAAACTTCAAACAAGGTTTCAACA
>JBCNYG010000014.1:7962556-7974651 GCA_039654305.1 Porochilus rendahli | reverse complement strand
CATCCCCCCCATGACCCTAAGTAGGATGAAGAGGATGATGAATAATGGGTGTGTGTGTGTGTGTGTGTGTGTGTGTGTGTGTGTGTGTGTGTGTGTGTGTATCCTCCAAAGTAATATTTGAAAATCTAAAATGTTTTTTATGAACTTGCTAGTGTAAAAATAAATATATAAATGAAGACAGAAAAGAAAAAGAAAAAATAAAAAAATAAAAATGAAAGTC
The DNA here is from genome assembly GCA_039654305.1 of Porochilus rendahli. Lineage (NCBI taxonomy): Eukaryota > Metazoa > Chordata > Actinopteri > Siluriformes > Plotosidae > Porochilus > Porochilus rendahli. Next base: position 7,974,431 of record JBCNYG010000014.1, on the reverse strand, counting down.
TGTTAATTGGATAACAATCAGTATATTCAGGTCATCAGCTGACTTAATTGTATTGCCACGTAATGTTGCTGAGCCTTGACATGGCCAATTGATGAAACAATGCCATAGAATTTATGTGCTGCAATCTAGGCTAAAGGTGGTCCAATGAAAAATTAGTGCAGGACTTTTTTTTCTTATTTTGGTCAGGCAGTATATAAATGAAATCAAGCATGCACCAAAGTACACACCAAGCAGTGTATTATAGTTTTTTTTTTTTTTTAGTTTTCCACTTTCAGACTGTTGCTCTCTTTCCAAATCATTCTTCACCAGATGTTTACTATAATTCAATATGGCTTAAAAAGTGCTCCACTATAACAATGACCCAATTACGTTGTACACCAGACCTTTAAATTATGAAATACCTTTTAAGAGGATTAAAAGATTAGGCCTGTGTAATGTGCATGGCGTGTATATACTTGCATGTGTTTTTGCATCTGTTTAGGCAGATATGGGTGTTCACAGATTTAGTCCTCATATGCCACCTATTGCCAAGGTTTCGAAATATTTGTTGCAAGGCTTTGGACAGCTCTATAATTGTTCTTCACTAGGTCGAGTAAATCATGATGCTGTTCTCAAATCCAAAATCAGCTTACACACACTTCACAGTAAGGGTTAATCAGTTGGACATTTGTGAAATGAATGTGCAGAAGAAAGCTAGACATATGCTCATTTCCATGCACAGTTTGGCATTAATCGGTGTGAACATGAGCAAAGGATAAGATGTAATCTCATGTCCAGTATCATGACAAGTTTTAAAGTCAGTGTGGTGTGCAGTGCAGCATATTTACTCAGGCTACAATCTTAGTGCATGTAATGAAAAAAAAATTAATTTATTGAAGAAAAAAATTCAGTAATTAATCACAAATTATTTCACTCAATATAAATTATGTACATTGAGTTAATGCAAAATTTTTGTATGATTGATTACCTAATTTGTTTTTAATTTAGCCACCATTTTGTTGTTTTAGCGTGCAGTCATATCTTCATCACCTAAATTTATAAAATAGGGCAAAATACTATAATAAAAAATATAACACTAACTGGGTCATATATCCCTAACAAAAAAGTCAAATGTCTACAATAGTTAAAATGTACAAATATGCGCAATTGGCCCAGGTGTCAATGTGAGTGTGGATGGCTGTGTGTGTTGGCCCAGTGATTGACTGGCGAGCTGTTCAGCCTGTACCCTGCCTTTGTCCAGAGTCATCTGAGATGAGCTCCAGCCTCCCCTGACTCTACTGTAGTAGGATTATTCATTTCAGTAAATGAACGGATGAATAAGTAAACTACTTACAGATTGGTTGCAGTTGGTTGGGTTACAGATTTTTCGTGTAATTTCATCTGATTCATTTTACGATTGTCTACTTGTTAGACTTCTGGTGACCTAAATATAAGCATTTTCAAAAGAGCAGTGACTGCAAAAGAAACGGGTAGTGATGTGATAGATGCTTAGCATGTTCCTCAAATATTTACCAATGGTGCATCTGACTGTTATAAGACATCTATTGTATTATACTGTAGAAAAAAGCCTTTCTATTCTTCTCTTTTATTTTCAATTTTTTTTACGATATTTTTTTAAAATGGGGAGTGATAATTGATAAGTAAGTTACTTTAATCTGCCTTGGCATCCATGCCTGCATTGTGCAGTGTGGAGGGCATGTTCTTTCTCTGCCTCTTGGTATTGCCTTGCTGTATAAAGAGGACTGCTGGGTGCTTTTGGGTTGCAAGTTTGTGTGTTTTCTTTTAATTCACTTACCTATTATGTTTGTGATATAAGCTGTTATACTACTAAAGTATATTAAGTAGGTGGCACGATGGTGTAGTGGTTAGCACTTCCGCCTCACAGCAAGGTCATAGATTTGATTCCTTGGCTTAAATATAAATAAAAAGACACTTAAGGATTGTGGTTGTGAAATGTTTTTGGATCACAAAATATGATACATGCCTGTTATCATTTTAACACAACAGTACAAATCTTGTCTTTTGTTTGATGGAGGTTGAATATTGCAGTTTTATAGGCAGATTTATTTAGTTTCACTCATTTGCTTTCTAACTGGTACATGCCAGCTCCTACCCACCTGCTAACCTATTCCTATCATATGAATTTGAGTAAAGGCTGTTGTGTGCTTCCTTCAAGATAAAATCACCTCCATAAGTATTCAGAAAATTTTGTCTCTGTATAGTACCGCAGTGGATTTAAAATTAAACAGCGATGATGTGACTGAAGTGTAGCCTTTCAGCTATAATTTAAGTAACTTATTGCAATACTGCATTAACCTTTAGAATTTAAGCTATTTTTACACAGAGTATCAAAATTAATCAAACGTTTGACTGATTAGGTGATTTATGGACAGATATGTCTTCAAGATTTCATAGTAAATTAAGGGGATAAAAGGTGGTTTGCATTTGGCAGCTACTCATGGGAATCTCAATATGGGTTCCAATGATATGTCAATGCAAGTAAAGGAGACTGTCATTAAGCTGAAAAAAGAGTTCTATCAGAGAGATGGCAGAAGGATTAAGAATAGCTGAATCAGCAATTTGGTGCATTCTTAAAAAGAAGGAATACACTGACAAGCTCAAAACAACATCAAAAGACCTGGAAAACCATAAAAGACAACACAAATTAAACAAAAGTGTTAAAGTAGTGTTATAAAGAAAAAACAATTTGCAACATCCAATCAAATTAAGGACACTCTCAAAGAGGTAGGGTAATGGCTGTCAAGGTCTACATTTGAGAGACTTCAGGAGTGACAATATAAATGGTTTACCTCAAGATGAAAACTACTGGTAACACTCAAAAACAGTAAGGCCAAAACTTTGCTGGACAACCTGCCTAGTTCTGAAATATGATTCTTTCAACAGATGAAGCCAATTTTAATTCGTTCCTGAATGATGGATAGAATAGAGTATGGAAATGGAAAGGAATAGCCTGTGATCCAAAGCCTTCCAGGTAAACTGGATTAATGATTTTTATTGATGACGGCAATTGAAAAGCAGGATGAATTCTAAAGTGTATTGAGCTGTACTTTCTGCTCAGATTCAGTCAAATTCTGTAAAAATAATAGCAAAGCACTTCACAGTACATGTGAATAAAACTTACAACAACAAAAGCAACCCTAGAGCTTCTTTAGGTAAATTCAGGGAATGGTCCTAAACGGCTGAGTCGGTCAACTTAACTGAGCATGCTTTTTACCTAATAAAAAGCTTTTTACTTCAGCAAAACTAAAGGCAGATGGACTCACAAACAAGCAGCAAATGAAGGTGGCTACAGTAAAAGCCTGGCAATGCATCTTAAGGAATGAAGCATTGCACAGCATTTGGTGATGCAGATGGGTTCCAGACTTTAAGCCGTTACTGACTGAAAAGGATTTGCGTCCAAGTAATAAAATTATCCTTATATTTATAATTATGTTTTTTTTTTCATTGTTTTAAGTCTGTGAAAAAGTCTACACTTCAATCATATCTTGCTGCTTCATTTTAAATCCATTCTGGTGGTGTGCAAAGACTAAATTACAAAATTGTGACTGTGTCCCAGTACTTATGGTGCTGACTGTATGTGATGCCAACCAATTGGCAACGTAAACACTTTACAAAACATGATGTCTGTCCTTTTGAATTTGACCTTTTTTAATTAATTTTAGAGTGAGTATTATTAAGATAACCAACATTTGCCATGCTTCTGTTTGACTTCTGCAAATTCGTAAAGACGATAACACTTGCTCAAACTGTTCCACTTTGCTGCTCAATAAAGTGAAACATTTGTTTCAAAATGTCTAAAAACATATGAACAAAATAAATGGAAAAGCAAAAATAAAGTAATAAAATGAATAACGTTCTCAATAATTAAAATGAGCCCAAGCGAGATTCGAACCCGGATCAGTGCGTTAGGATTGTTTATGTAGCCAATGTGATTATCTACTGCACCACAAGTCAGCCAAGGAATGTGCCCTTATACGATTATCTTATGAAATTAAAGCGATCTTTACCAAATATAAATGTGTTTCTTTTTACTTTCAAGTGTATAGGCTGCATTATTTCACATTAAATATTGTTTACTGGAATATGCGTAAACATTGGATTAACTGCTGCAAAGGCTACAAAAATATACGTAACTGCAAAAAAAAACAGTATTTTTCCAATTTTGAATAATAGGAGGTCTTTATAAAGAGGACAAAAAAGAATTGAATTTTATAAGATAACTGCATAACTTGTGAATGACAAAAATATACACGAATATTAGTTATGTTTGAGGTACCGTCCAGGGCGTGGGCAATTAGCATATTTGCAAAATATTTTGGTGCAACATTTAATATTTAGATTAAGCAGTTATATTTACCTTTTAGACTTAGATTTAGCATTTAAATTTAGATTTACTATTTAGATTTTGCATTTGGATTTCGATTTAGATATAACATTTAGATTTAATATTTAACATTTAGGTTGGACATGCAAACATTTTCTTAACAGTTAAATGTAAGACATTGTTTTGGACGTGATTAAAACTCAAATGTAGGGAAAAATGTACTAAATGTTTGTGTGCTAAAATGTTTCAGTGAAATTTTTACATTTGGCACCCTCTAACATGATCCCCTTGGATGGCATATTAAGGTCTGTTACGCTCTGTTAAAGTCTGTTAATCTCTACTACACTCTATTATGATTTCAATGTTCCATCACAATTGGCGTTCAGTCATAATAATAATCATCACGATTACAATATGTATTCATAATTCAAAAAGAGTGGTAATTACTCCTGTTTTAGCCATCGAAGGGCTGCAAAGTTGTGCCCCTCATGTTCGCTCTTTGTCTGTATGAGTCCATGCTGGGTTCTCTGGTACAGGTTAGTGGATTAACAACTCTGAATTCCTCATTATGTGTAAAAGTCCAGTATGCATGGTAATCTGGGATGCACAAGGATCTCATCTAAAGTGATGTCTAGTTCTAGTTTCCAGTGTTCCAGGGTTAGGTTTCAGATTCACTGCAGGACTGGCTAGAATAAAACTTTTAGTGTAGATCAATAAACGAAGAGCATTAGAGCAATGAGGCAACAACCTCATTTGGCCTTTTATATACTTAGCAGAGTAAAACTTTAAACACAATTCTATATTCAGCAAAGTAAAACTTTTTAACAAGAAGTTTCATTCCGCAAGTTTATTTTTGATCACTCAAGTGCATATTCATGCTGGATGAGAACAGCTTATCATGCTGAAAAATTAAGTTCAATACTTCTAGTGTAAGTTTGTTCTTTTAAGGAAATATCTAAATGTTTTTCAACCATCCTTCCATCAATCCATCCATCCATCCATCCATCCAAACATTGATTCATCTACTCATCAATTCTTTCATCTTCAGTAACTGTTTTATCTTGCTTAGAGCCGTAGTGGATCTGGAGCCTATCCTGGGAGCACAGTAGGCCTGAGGCAACAATACAGTCTGATCAAGAGAAACACGTCTATCATAGGACATCATACACACGCACACCCTCATTCAAACCTAAGAACAATTTCCAGCTGCAAAGCTATGTTCTTGCTGGCATGCTTTTGTTGGAGAAAACTGGTGAACCCAAAGTTTTAGAAAATGCATTTTAACTGTATAAAATTTTATGTTTTGATTACATTTGCAGAATTAAAGAGAACTACATTTTATACATAGTATACTGTATATGAGGGGTAGAAAAAAAATCTCAGCATTAAAAAGATTATCACTAAAATTAATATCAGTGAATAGCATGATTTTTTTTTTTGTTTTTCATGAATAATGTCTAAACTGGGATTTAATGAACCCCCTGTTCTCCCCAGTTTGGTCACCAGCCAGCGCTCACCTATGATACAAGAGCTTAGTCTAGTGACTAGTGGTGGCAAACACATGCTTCCTGATTCCTTAAAGTTAGCCAAGAGTTGGTTCAACTAGTGCTCATAGTGTGTCACAAGGCAGCAAAACACAGTGTGTAACATCTTATTACCATAACTGGCCACTGTGTCACTGTTATTGATATGAGGATGAGTATGCCATTCCTCCCACCCACTGTGCATGGCCAATTTTGCTCCCTTTGGGCAACAGTTAGCTGTCTTTGGACGACAAGGTGAATAATTCTCAGCACATCTTGTAATTCCTGTAAGTTGCATGGGCTTCCATGGAAATATGATGGGAAATATTGAGGCCGGTTTTCCTCAAACAATTCCTGAAAAATTTTTGTATAAGGCTGCATTATCCTGCTGAAAGAGGCTACTGCCGTTAAGCAACAATGCTTAGGTAATAAGTATAAGTTATTGCAACATCTACTTGATTTCCAGATATATTGGATAATCACACATTCGTTAATTTATTTACTAAAGTGCTTAATCCTATTAGGGTTTTGTAGAAGGCTGGAGTCTATCTCAGCCCACTCTGGCTAAAGGTGACATTCTGAACAGCTTGCCGGCCCATTGCAGTGCAAACATGCACACGACCATTCCCACTCATGCCTAGGGGCAATTTGGAACAGTCAGTTAGCCTAATGTACCAGAGTACTCAGAGGAAGCCCATGCAAACATGGGGAGAACATGCAAACTAAGCACAGAATCGCTTTCGCAAAGTCTGGGATTTAAACCCAGGACCTTCTTGCCGTGAGATGGATATGCTAACCACTATGCCACCCATATACACATATACAAATTTGTGGTGGAATTGTACCAAGGCTATGGCAAATAGTTCAAAGTGGTCTTGGCCTCCACCTTCACTCAACTGATCAGCCGCATGATACACTGGACAAACAAGTTTTAATCTGGCCCCCATTTGAAAATGTTTGGACACCATGATGAATGTGGTAAATATCTCTGCTCAAACATTTTATGGCTTCAAAGCAGTTCACACTAACATTTAGTGTAATACAAATGCCACACAACACACATAGCACTGTTATAGTTGAAGATAACATTGTGTATATGTTCATTGTGTTGTTGTTATTAAATACAATGATAATTCAGTATTAATTGCAGTGTAGAGGTCAAAGCGAAGTGCAGTTATACACATGGATGATTTTCAGTGCCTTCTGTATCTTTGCATATCTGCAAAATCTAGCCCAGATTATCAAACACATAACCTCAATCATACACCTATAAGCATGCATTTAGGGTTTAAAGAAGTGTGTTGAGTTCCTCACTGAGTACATAACAAACATACTGGTCTAAATGTGATGTAGCAAAGACATAGATGATGAAAGAAAGAGGAAGAGGAGGTAATAAATAAACCATGAATGTGTCTGTGAGGACTTCTCATTGCTTTCGCTAGCATGTCAAAAAACACAATTCTCTGCTTGACGAGATGAACAGTGTAATTTAGCTCCTACACGCTGAGATTACAGAGCAGAACGTACAGAGTGCCAGCTCAGAGATCGGCCCTATTTGTATTCCCTCTGCTCTTTTTGAAAGTATTGTTTGAATTCTTGGGGTTCACATGACTTGAAGCAGTGGGCTGTCCTTCTTTTGATTTTTTTTTTTTTAAAACCTCTCTTTAACCATTTTATCTCACTGCATCAATACAGTTCTCATCTGTCATCACTGTGTCTGGAGCTCCCGCCTCTCATGCTCATATTGTTATATTCCTGTCACTGAAATGGATTTGCTAAATGATTTCTTAGCAATGTGGACCGTTTAAATAAATTAAATGTAATAAAATTATAACCCTTATCTCACTAATCTCTGCCTATTACGTCAAATTTAAGCTAAAGAGGAAACAAGAATTAAAAAAATGCTTGGTCATGTCAATCCTTGGTGAAAGTTTGTGTACTTGGGTGGACCAGATTTCCATTACAGGGTCTGTGCCCCTAGTGGACCAGGAATAGGCTCCATATCTACCATGACCCTTTACAAGAATGCAGATGCAGTTAATTGAATGAATGAAATAGATTGAAAGAAGTTCATGGGAAAATATAACAGGAAGGTACAACTAAACCGCCTGGCCAAAAATGTTCTGCTGGTAATTTTTTGTTAGACTGCCTAAAGCCTTAAATAATAACGCATATGCCTAAATAATAACACATAATCGCCATGGCATTGTTTCTTCAGTTGATCAGGTCGACACTCAGCAACATTAATGTAGCAATAAAATGTCATTGCAATAAAAGTCATTGCAGAAAGGTTTTGTGAAGTGGTTGGCATGTTTGGTCCAGGCATTTCTTTGTGGAGTTTGCATGTTCTCCTTGTGCCTGTGTGGGTTTTCTCCAGGTATACTGGTGTCCTTACACAGTCCAAAGACGTACACGTTAGGCTAATTGGGTGTTCCAAATTGCCTCTAGGTGTGAGTGTGAGTTTATGTGGTTGTGTTTGTGTTTCCCTATGAAGGATTGGTAAACTTTTCAGAGTGTACCCTGCCTTCTGTCATCTGAGATAGACTCCAGCCTCCCCACGACTCCATAGTAGGAGTAAGATTGGCAAATGAGTGAGTGAGTAAAGTGTCAGCTGATAACCTGAATGTACTGAATGATCAGGTCATCCCACCAATGGATCTTTTCTTTCCTGATGGCACGGATATAAAATTGCTGCTCAATTATTGAAAAAGTGGTTCAGGGATCATGAGATCATTTTCACACCTGAATTGGCTCCACAGAGTCATGATGATAACCATATCGAAAGTCTTTCATATGTCATAAGACTTTAGGGACTTGTTAAATTTTCCCATCATCAGTCCAAGATGTCAGTGAAAAATTAACCCAATTATTGATGGAAATAAATGTTGTGGAATTTCTTAAGTTTGCCCAAATGATGCTATGGTGACTACATGCTGTGAACGAGATTAAAAGCAGTCCAAGTTAATATTGTAGTGCGGGACCTTTTTGGCCCACCCAGGGTAGTTGTAGGGATTGGGTAAAGTTTGTGGGAATGGGCACTAATGGCCAGAATTATTTTGTGAACATGGCTTAAAAACTCACATTTCTGTCATGGGCAATTGTGTGGATTTTTTCTTTTTCATTAAACAAACCCATTTGAGAGAAACTGAATGTTTGCCTTTTAATTAAAATGTTTCTCTGCATTTATTCATATTTATAATGGTACTGTTCCATTACTAACAAACTGTTACTGTGGCCAATTACAAAATAACCAGCTTTTTAGCCATATGATAATGAATGAAGAATCAGTTTTTATTTCCATTAGTGAACCAAAGTGAGCCACACTCTGTGGCACTTCTGTTGGACTACTTGTTCCAGCTGTACTGTGCTGCTACTGAAGATTTAATACCTCCACTTTAATCACATCTGTCTTCCTGAGTCTTGATCGACTTTCCGTACAGAATAAAATGTTACCATAGCCTGTGACCTGAGATATCCACCCCAATCTAACAATTACATCTTTAATTTAGAGAGTGAACTAGATTGCGAGACTAGGCTGCTGCTGTGTCTCTCAAAACATTTTGTCATTCAGCAGACTTCAGCTATACTTCGATATGCTCAGGGTAGGAAGAACTAGACATTGTTCATGTAATTGAATCAGCTATCCTTTTCATTCATTCATTCATTTTCTGAACCGCTTATTCCTAATTAGGGTCGCGGGGAGGCTGGCGCCCATCTCAGCCGACTCTGGGCGAGGGCGGGGTACACCCTGGACAGCTCGCCAGGCCATCGCAGTACCTGTAGATTCTACAGGTTAATTAGAATGCTTCATGTTTATTAAATGTTGATTTGTTCTCTCTATGTCTCTCTGGTCATGTTTACAAAGGCTGCTTTACACAGTACAATACCAGTGATCCTATGATTTTACTATAAATTTGATGACAGCTGACCTTCACCCAACATCCACAAGGTCCGGTGACTCTCCTCACCACACACCTGTGATGGTGCTGAAAGCACAGCTCCACTTCAATGTTTGGAGAGCTGGCCGCCATATGGCCAGGGGCAGAGAAGAGCAGCTTGACGTGGTTGTAGTGAAATTATATGCATGCTTTTTTTTTCTGAACTCAGACAGCAAATCTGACAACATTTTCCCCAGCCAACTAAAGTTTACCACTCCATCATCCCCTCAGATGATCCTTGGCCTGCCAGTGTTCTGTCGATTTGTGTTATTTGTAGACATATGCTAGTTAGAAGTTGGGTGCTCAGTTCAAGGTTAATTTTAACAGTTAACTTTAAACCTCTAGGTTAGGGTACTGGTTAAGATATTGGTTTGAGGTTAAGGTTAATGTTGTTTTGAATATAAATTTGTCTTTGTGCATTCTTTGGTATTTTGTTATTATTACCGTTATTATGTTTAATAATGATCATTCTGCCAGCTCCAAGCAATCATGACAAAGTGTGAGTGTGTACCATTTTGATTTCCGCATTATCATAATACTGCAATAATACTAGTTTTATTATTATTATTATTATTATTATTATTATTATTATTATTATTATTATTATTATTCATAATAATACTAAAATTAATAATAATAATACTAATAATAATAATCATCATCATCATCATCGTCACACTAATAAATTATTTTCCTGAGATTAAACACACTATTCCTCTTTAGTATACATAATAAATATAAATATTTAAAGGGGTAAAAAGGGAAATTACATGTAACCTTTTTTAAAAGAAAGATGCAATGCTTTGCTTTGGTGGCAGTGAACTAAAAATAAAGTGTCCATCTAACTATAATGCCTCTTCTCCATATTCCTTGCCTAGTCCACACTCACAGGCCTCCACAAATCTAACCCTGTCTCTGTGGCAGCTTGTTATAAAATGTTAAACAAACGATTTTTTATTGTAATAGTCTCCTGCGGCAGTACTGCCCTGTATGTGGTAAAAATTACAGACATTACAGCGACTGGTGAGCAGCTGGGGGGCCCCTTCTCTCCCTGTTCTTGTTTCTTCTTTCTCACCAATCTGAAATAGTAACTGAATTCCAAATAGATAGCCAGGCCATAACTAAATGAAATTGATATCTTGAATGCTAAGCATTGCATTACAGAGATGACGATAATGGCTTGGTGTTTTACGAGCTGGGCCATCTCAACAGCCTTGTGTTGCCTTAATCTTACCTTTGCCTGAGGCTAAGATAAATCTTGGTGCTATAATGGTAATACAGCAGCTTCTAAGTATTGATCATTTTTCTAAATGTCAGTCAATGTGGCGCTCCCATGTTTTATGCCCACTGTTGGTTAGGATTCTTTTTGGACTGTGCATGTACACTGCTCTCTAAAACAGCTATGTAGTAAAATAAAGGGGACAATGGCACCATTAAATGTAAAGATAAACCAGTAAACTATTGCTTCTTGGCAGTATTTGTCACATGTCCATTTAATCCATGTGCAGTTATAATAGTCATCATCATCATTCATCATTCATTCATTAGCCCAACCACTTACACAACCTTAGTCCAACCTCCTACTAGAGTTATGGGGAGGCTGGAGCCGATCTCATCTGACTCTGATGAAGGCAGGGTACACCCAGCTTGTTAATGCATCACAGGAAAAATACTCACAACCATTCACACTCATGCTCATTAAATGGGCTCTTTTATTTCTCCATGTCCCACCCAGGATGCATTCCCATCTCACTCTGTGTGACCCACATAAAGCCTAAACAGGATAAAATAGTTACTGAAAATGGATGCATGAATGTTCTCTGCTAAATAAGTATATGAATGTTCATTGTTCTAAAAATAAATTAAGTGCAGACAAAGGAGGAAAAAAAAGAAACATGCATGTGTTGTCAGTCTGTGTACTTAAAAAAACCCTCAGCTGCTCTGTTTGTGGTTAATAGGGGTGCTGCAGAGGTTATCAGCCCAGAGAAAAGGAAACACACACACACACACATACACACACACACACACACACACACACACACACACACACACACACACACACACACACA
>JBCNYG010000014.1:7810807-7824700 GCA_039654305.1 Porochilus rendahli | reverse complement strand
ATACATATATGTATAAATGGGTTTTGTTCATCCATCCGATTTGTTAGTGTAATAAATGTGTAAGGAAATTAATAAGGATGACCAATTTATGGGTAGGGGTCCACCTCAGGTGCAAATAGGAAGGGATTGCATATGCTTCACCTTAACTTAAATCACGGTCACAAGGTTATGTTTTTCTCTATTCAGCATGTCAAACTTGTTAATGTGGTAAATTTTAAAGTAAATGACATAGGATCACCAATTTGGTGGATGGGTTCCCCTTGGGGCGAATAGGGTGGGATCGCATATGGGTCGGTCATGGAGTCACTTTTTTATATTTGTCCTGTCAAGGCTTGTTAGTACAATAACTTTGGTAGCAAATGACACAGAATCACCAAATTTAATGTATAGCATCCTCTCAGAGTTGAATATGGTGTGATTGTATATGAGTAATTTTTTTTCTTTTTTTGGCTTGTCAAAGCTTGTTAATGCAATAACTTTGGAAGGAAATGACATAGGATCACCAAATTTGGGTTCCTGTCAGTATAGTTGCAGTTGTTTCAAGGTCACAGCAGTCAACTTAGTGAAATTCTCTGTATTAGCATATAAAGAAATTATTCTTTCAGCAGGATCATCTGGACATCTGGAAGTGTTTCATGCACTTATTCATGTCTGTTTAAATATATGATATTCGCAGAAGGTGAAATGGACATCATTGTTTTTTTAATGATACCCACCAAGCCTGAGGCAAATAAGTGTTTTAGTATGCACTACACTGGAACATAGGGAAAGCAAAATAGTTTTGGTATTATTTTTAGTTGTAAAATAGTTGTTTACAGTTTATTTTTACAATAATAAAACATGGCCCGTTTATCCCGAGTTTTCTTTATTACATTCTATACAGTAATGGCATGATCTCATTGGTTAACAATCACGGGTAAAATGAAGAAGATTGGCGGCATCATTGTCCTGTTTTAGTTAGTTTTTCCTTGTGTTTCCCCATATTGATACTAAATATTTATGATTTGCTTTTGATACTTTACTTTTGTTACTTTACTTTTGAATGGGTCAGCTTAACAGATGGCATTAGTTACACAGCTCATACCTCGGCTTGAAATGCAGAGCCCATCTGACCTGCCTCAATAATAGTTAAATTATGTGAATATTAACTTTAAAAATAACATTTTGGTATGTTTATTTTAATGTTTCCACACAGTACATGCTGAAACACTCAAAGAGAGTTAAAGGTACTGTACATTATTTTACAGCTCTGCACTCTAGTTTACCTGCGTTTGCTGAGTTGACATGCAGCCATTATGATTTAAAAAATGTGAGTGATAAGCGATAAAAATCTCCTTTTAGCCTTTTTTTTCTTTATTCCTTTTGTAGTATATACCAAAACAGACTCGTTTGATGTCACTGAATTCAGTGGTTTACCATTCTGTCTTGGGGACTATTCAGTGACATCCACCTCGCCTTCTTCAAATAATTGCTAAATACTCCGAGATAGCAAACCAAGCGAATTGCATCATTCCTGTCATGTATTATATATTAAACCTATTTATACCAGCAAAACTTAGGAAGATACAGTCAAACATTTGTAATACCTGTGTAATGTCTCTTTCAGAATGAAAGAGGACCTACTGAAATCAGCTGACATTTAGACTGGCCTAACTGTCTGATATGGAGATCAACTAGACTGTTTTTTTTTGGTGTGTGTGTGTGTGTGTGATTTCCACAGACATCACTGCAAAAGAGTTCATGGAACAGCGAGGGGGTCTACAGAGCAGATATGAGTTGTTGATAGACTTCCTTTCGGAGATGTTGTCTGTTGGAGCAGATGATATTAATATCTTCAGCCTTATGGAAGTGAGAGATCGGACCCTGGATGTGCGCTTCTCTGTACACAGTACATCCTTCCAGCGTGCCGAGAGATTGCATGGATATCTTGCTGCTCATAAACAGAAAGTAAGGATTCTGTTCTGGTTTCATGTCATATTATATACAGATATAAAGGAGTCAGGTGGAACATCTCGCAGGATATAGTGTGTTTTATTATCCTGGACTCGTGAAGCACAGTGTAATAAACAATGAGAGTTTTTCTTCTTGTATATGACTTCCAGTTGAGGATTTGAAAATAATTGTTTTGCATCTGCTTATCTCTGGGGGAGTTTTTGTTCTTTCGTAAGCTCTGTTTGTATGATGATTAGCTGTTGTTGCCATTAGCAAGTTGCAGGCTAGTTTCGTCTGTGAAGGGCTATAAATATATTAACTGTCACGCAAGCGTACCGCTCACTCAATTACTTAAGCCTGGCGTCATTACTCTCCCAGTCACCTGTGTATTGTGGGTCTGCAAGATGAGCAATATTCCCTGAAGCGTGCTTAAAAAGGCTTCACACTTGTTTCTTCAGCCTATTTACATAGATTAAAAATTCTTTGAGATCATCCTCTCATTGGCTACCTGTTCTTTTTTTGGAATATGTCTTGCTTTTCCATCTCTCTTTTGCAGGTATAAAATATTTTAACCAAAGAAAAGCAGAGAAAGACTTCAGGTGTGATTTTTCAGCAGCCTGCAGCAATCTATTTAAATGCACTTGCCCTCAAAGGACAGACGTTGATCAGAATGAGAAAAGAAGTATAAAGCTCCGAGTGAGCTATAGAGCTGAGAGAGAGGAGTAAAAAGGAAGGATAGCAGATGAAGAAAAGAGCTAGGGTTATCATTGTTTTGGCATTCTAATTGCAGGAAAAGGCACAAAAGACCCCGTTTATTATTGTCTAATTTGTTTGATCCTTTATTCTCTTGCCTCTGTTAGTTCTCAGTTTCATTACTCAGAGTGAAAAGTTTGGGCAGAAGAAACTGAATATTTACCTGGAGCATCTCATTAATACACAGTAGAATGTCTGCTTTGTTTCACCTATTATAGCATAATTTCTGAAGGGTATTAAAAATTCATCTATATATGCATGCTGTATACTGTATGCTAACTTTAAATAGACAATACACAAAAATGTAGCAACAAATGATAGAGTTAAGGTTCGAAAAACATAAGATTGTTTTGATACAAAATTAAAAAAGAATGTATATTTCAACCCAGGGCAGCACAGAGGTATAGGAGTTAGCACAGTCACAGTAAGAAGATCCTGGGTGTGAGTTCCGAGCTCGAAGAGGGTGTTTCTGTGTGGAGTTTGCATGTTCTCCCTGTACTTGTATGGGTTTTCTCATGGTCCTTCAGTCTCCTTTCGTAGTTAAAAGACATGCTAATTGGCTGTTCCAAAGTGCCCTCTAGGTGTGAGTATGGATGGAGGTATGTGTGTTGTCCCTGCGACAGATTGGCGAACCTAGATGGATTTAACAGTTTGGCAAATGAGTGAATAAATTCAACCCTCGTAAGTAATTGCTTTATTTTTGGCACCCATGACGGCTGGCTATGTGTCAAATAAGCTCAGGGTGGATGACAAAAGGGTGATGGAAATTTTGAAGCCTTCTAATGTCTCATTTTTCAATGTTGGGTAATCCTCCTCCATGAGATCTGAAAATTTAGCAGCCTCCATCATTCAGACATGCTCAGCATGAAACATCTCAGGATTCTCCTTCGGCCCGGTGAGATACAGTAAGCAGATCAAGGGGCACGTTGCTCATCTCCCAGCGGTTCATCTTTCCATTCTCCCCCTTTAATCAACCATCCCCATAGACTGATACGCTTAGAATACCTTTGTATTATCAGTGTCAGTGCATGCTCATGCTGACATTTCATAAGATGAGGAAAAACACCTCCCATCCCTAAAGGACTAGAAATTTCCTTCAGTCTCTATTCAGATTTCAAACTGCTGAATGATTTGGGAGATTGGGAATTAAAAGCTTTCTCTGATAGAGAAATGCTTTCAGAAGCAGGTTGTGAAGTACATGTCATAGCATTGGTTTTGATCAGTATCCCTACAACATATGGATTCATCTGAGTGGCAAATCAATACACAATATTAATAACAATTTATTTATTGCTGTTTCACAAAACACATAATGTAACTCCACGCAATGGGGTCGGACCTCTCTGACATACTAAAGGCTGTAGTGTATTTCTTCAGATGTACACTCAGCACCAGGGGTATAAATGATGACTGATACTGGAATAATTGTTTCATTATCATTATTCCTGAAAAGATCATTCAGGATGAATCATGCAGATTCAGTCGATGATGGCAGTAGACCTGTACATACATTGTAATCATAGCACATAGAAAAAGCTGGAAGGTAATAAAGGCATAAGAGCACTCGAGAAAAACAGTGTTCGACTCCACCATCAAGCACAATAAAAGACCATAAGTTGCGATGGTGAAGCATTTATCATACTGTAATGCTAACATTCCCGCTCACACCACTTATAGGACAATTCAAGTCTAAAGGGAAATGAAGCATTTCAGGAGTCATTCTGTCCAATTGTTTCGGAAATTGATTTTGGAATGTAGAACAATATTTTCATTGTTACATTTGTTTTTTTTTGTTTTTTTTAATTTGACACATATTCTCTTTTGGGAACAGGCCAGGAGTGTACAGAATGTGGTTCTGTTTATTGTCTTATTTAGATATACATTGAGGTTACTGGAAAAGATCTTGCTCCAAAATCCCAAAGTAGCTTCCTGCATTAATGCTGTCACTTTAGAAATGTAAGCAACCTTTGCCAAGGGTACTGGCATTACCCACATGTCAGCATGGCCCTGGCTTTTGGAATTTTTTTTATTTATTTATTTTTTTTTTTTTGCTGGCAACACTGTTGATGGTCCTCTTTCATATTTGATCTGAAGAGTACTGTTATCTGCATGATCAGAGGCAACAGGTGTTCAGCATAGGCTTGTGCCCTTGTGCGTTATGCACCAAAATTTCTCCACATTCTTAATTACATTATGCATCAGAGAATAAAATATTCAAATTTCATTCTATCTTTCTTTGAGCAACATTAGCACAAAATAGTTTTAAAATATTCTCAGACATTTATTCGTAGACAGCCTCTCTTTCCACTTCAGAGAATAGGCCTTTCCTGGATACTGCTTTTCGTGATTGCAACCACCTGTTTCAAATTACATTAAAAAATATATATACAATAATACGAAATATATTATGCATTTATTTTAAAAATTAGCTCCAAATTACCCTAAACCCACTTTATTTTGATTGTTGCCTTGGACAGAGGAATAAATCCACAAATTATATGAACTGAATTTCACTTTGCACTTTTTTATTATTAGCATTATTATTATTAATTTTTGTTCCTGATTTGGGGATGTAAAATTTTTGACTTAATGAATAGGATTGCAGTTAACACTTAAAAATAAAAGTGTGTCTTAGTCATGAACATGGAAGACAGGAAGGCTATCTCATACCATTTAACTTTGAATGGGGGAAACAGCTTAACCGCTTAATGCAATTTTCATTAATGATTGTTTATACCACCAGCATGTACATAATAGTAAGATTTATAAAAATATTTTTTTACAAAACAGAATGGCTCCACGTATCTTCTTAGCAGAAGGTTCAAATACCAAGTTTATAAAAACATGCCTAAACATTTTCTGCATGTTCTGCACTTATGTAAAAAAGGTGCCTATGCATAATATGTGTCGATGCCATGTAAACAGAGAAATAATGAAGATATTCCAACACCCACCAAAAATGTACTTAGTTTATTGTGTCTCAGTGCTCTGTATTGTATTTTTTAGTCTAGTAATGTTCACTCATTTATTCATTTGCCGAATGAATGCTAGGGTCTAGGGTCAGAGAAGGATGCAGCTTAACTCCTGAACACACTGAACAGCTTACCAGACCATTGCATGACAACACACACATACAACCATGCACACTCACACCTAGTGGCAATTTGGAACATCCAGTTAGCCTAATAGCTATTGCTCTGAAGTATTTCTGATTGAGGTGGATGATTTTCCCCATCTGTCTATATAAAACACCTTGAAAACTAACCCTGCAGTAGCTGGAAAATTTCACAGCAGGGACTGGTATATTTGTCCACGTTCCACTAAACTGGGCTTTATGGAAGTGTGGCCAGAAAAAAAATTATTAAAAAAACATTGCTTATAGAAAAAATAAGAAAGCATTTTTAGAGTTTGCCAAAAGTCATGTAGGAGACTTCCAAAGAGACCAAAATGCAACTTTTTGGCCATCAAGGAAACACTATGTCCCACAAAAACCCAACACCTCTCATCATCAGAAGAACAAGTGATGGCAGTTTCATGGTGTGGAGATGTTTTTCATCAGCAAGGAAACCTAGTCAGAATTAAGGAAACAAGGGATGGTGCTAAAAACAGGCAAAGAGAATTTTTGAAGGAGATGGAGCAGATCTGTTTTAAAGAATAGGCAAAAATCCCACTGGCTTGATGTGCCAAGTACTCCAGGGTTGTTAGCATGTATTAAAAATTGACAGAAAAAAAAATTCATAAAATATTGTCTTTTATTCCAGGTTGTAAGGCAACAAAAATACTGAATTCTGCACTGTAAATACTAATTACCAGGGACTACATTTTTTTCTATGCTGCTTCATTTATTGTAGAAATAAATATAACTGCAGCTGCTGCCACCCCTAAAGGCCTGGCTAATTTTAAGTGTAACTAACACTACATCTTGTTGAATTTCCCAGGGTGAACACACTACCTGCATTAAAAGTGTGTGAAGACATGATTTGAGACAGCTTGAAAACGCAAGTTATTCATTACCGGAAAATGCGTTTTATCTGTTGCGTGCAGGCACTAGAGCATGAAATGAGGTGCAAAACGTTTTTTTTTTTCTTAGACAAAACAGATCTTAACGTCCTATGCACACATAACAATGCACAGTTCATCTGATTTTAGGTCTACAATTTTTAGACCTACCCAGAATGTTTGCAGCTGCAGTAATTATGCACCAAATGAATAACTGGAGCATTTTGCATTGCCTCTTTTGTTCAGGTTCATTTGAAAGATGAGGCCATGCTCAAGCAAATATACGTTTTATTGTCGGTGATGTTGTTGTTGTGGTTGTTGTTGTTTCACTATGCCTGCTCTGAGTACCTGAGCAGTAGTTGCTGTGATTATAAGTATTGTCATGCTGAATATCACACCTGTTGCTCATTATGAGAAATTCAGAAATAGCATGTGAGCAGTAACAGCAAAAAGAGAAAAGCACGGAAGCGCTATTTGTAATTTGGTGCTGAAAGTATTTTATTCTCATCACCGTGCAAGGCAGAGTCTCTCTCTCTCTCTCTCTCTCTCTCTCTCACACACACACACACACACACACTGTCTACCTTTCCATGAATCATTGTCATTTTCAGGCACACTTCCTCTAACAGAATACAATATGCTCAGATAAAAAACATCACATTTGTGAAGCAAAACCTGCTTTGTTTGTGAGGAACCTACCTTAAGCTATTATGCTTTTATGTGACGTTTTGTCTGTTTCAATGAAACTGTGTTTTTCTTTATGGTGCCATTTGTTTGGGCAAGTATAAATATCACAGATCCACTCAGGTGAGACCCGTCAGAGCAGTTATGAGTAAAGAATAGCATAAAGCCTGATGAGAAAGTGATTCCAACCTCATCGATCCAATGAGTAACCCTAATATGTTGTGTATTTCCAGTACTTTTTTAAAGGGGAGCTAATTTAAGCCAAATGGGTGAGTTGTATTACTGAATAAATGCAGTGTTTTCTAAATATTTGGTTTAACAACCAATATAGGCAGTGTGATTTTGTAATATATAGCTTTAGACACTGCCTGTAAGCAGAGCTCCTGATAGATATGTTTTGATAGCATTGGTTTGGTTTCTACTGCCATACTGATTTCTGCTTTCATTGGTATCACATTGTATTACACAGGACAACCAACAAAGCCATGCTCCATGACTGTGGTGCTCTAACAGGAAGTTCCATTTCAAAACAAAATAACCAACAAAAGACATCCAATAATTTTGATCCATAGTTGTTCTAATAGATGTGAAAGTTCCATTAAATAGAATTTTAGAGTTGTAAAGCGGAAAAATGTCCATTCATCTATTGCTGTTTTTGCCCATGTTAGCTCCTTTCTGAAAACTCCTCAAGATTTCCCTCTGTTCAATAGTACTGCCTCTGTAGGCTTCATTCCTTGTGGGCATTGTGGATATTGTAGATCCAGCTCCTGTGAGTTTCACATAAGGTGGTGTTCAGAAATTAACTCTGAGAAAGTAGCGGTCTTGCACTACAAATACAACCGTTCGGAGAAGGCCTGGAGGATAGAGAAAGACAGCAATGGAGAGCAAGAAAGAGAGAGGAAGATGAGCCCGAGCCAGCTAGCATGATTAGATTTTCCGTCAAGTTGCTATGGGCTGTGTGCAGATCCCTAGCTCCCATGTGTGGGCTTCTGTTACTCAGTCTCATCTGGCGATATGAGGGCAGGACTTATAGGATGTCTCTGTGCACTGATGAAATGAGACCTCTTTTTTGTGGTTAACCTCACAGGTAATGCATGCAAATCACTTTTTTAACAAGCATTAGCACATGAAAGTGTCAGTTAGATGCCTGCGTGCCCTGTACTGGACACACTTTGTATGGTAAATAGAAGAGCCTCCAGGTCCCAGGAGAACGGTGGCACGACAGTTCGAGAGCACTGGGAGTTTAGCCAGTGGTGTTATTGAACATTTTAACCTTTAGTGTCTGTGTGAGGAGAGCTGGACACATTTCTCTCGATCTAGGGGTTAGGTCAATTGCAAATTAGACAGGGGAATTGACTTAGGAAGGAATGAAACATGAAGGGGCATGCTGTGCTAGAAAAATAATTATCATGTTGGCTGATGTATAACCCTTAACTTTATAATGTATTGGGACATGCAACTATATGTAAACCTGTGATTTGCCTCGCCTCAAGTGATTGTCAGATTTGCTGTTACAGGCAAATCTTGGAATCGATTTGTGTGTTCTGCCATCTAGCGGCACCAGCATTTGCAGTGGCGGTGCTGTGCGGGTCATACTGGCTCAGAATCTGCTACTGACAGCGACAAAAGCTTTGGTTAGTTAGGCATTTGCCCCAGATACACATCAATGTACAAACCCATTTTGAAAAAGGTTGGTATGTTGTGTAAAATGTAAATTAAAAACAAAATGTGATGATTTAAAAATATCTGAAATTCATATTTTATTCACAGTAGAACGCAAAAATAAATCAATTGTTAAAAGAAAGACATTTCGTGATATTGAATTATTTTTTAAAATAATGGCTCGCGATGGCCTGGCAAGCTGTTCAGGGTGTACCTCGCCCTCGCTCAGAGTCAGCTGAGATGGGCACCAGCCTCCCCATGACCCTAATAAGGATTAAGCAGTTTAGAAAATGAATGAGTGAATACATGAATTTGATGGCTGCAACACATCTTAAAAGTTGGGATCGGGCAACAAGAGGTTGGAAAAGTAAGTGGCACTAAAAGAAACAGCTGGAGGAAAATTTTGTATATAATACATTTTATTTATAATTTGTTAATAGGCAACAGGTCAGTAACAGGACTGGGTACAAAAAGGGCCTTTTGGTAGAGGTTCACTAATCTGCAAAAAATTGTGCACAGAAACTGGAATAATTTTAGAATAATGTTTCTCAACATTTTTGTGAAGACTTTGAACAACCCCTCATCTACTATGCATAATAACATCAAAAGGGCCCAAGAACATGGAGGAATCTCCGTGCACAGGGGACAAGGCAGAAAATTACAATGAATGCCTGTGATGTTAAGGTCATCAAGCAGTGCTGCATTAAAAACAACAAAACAGGCATGATTCTCTCATGGAAATCACTTCAGGGGCTCAGGAACACTTCCAGAAATCAATAGCAATCTTAACATTATTTAAATTTTACATATTAGTAAAAGGGACAGATCAAGAAATCTTTGGCACATTTCAAATCATTTAATATATGGCAATGTAAGGGTTATAGCTCTCACCTTCGCCCTACTCCTGGTAGGCTTATAGCTATCAATATATAAGCTTTTCTGCTTATCCTGAGTTAATCAATCAATTAAAATCCAGAAGTGTTTTCAGGGCATATCTTGCCTTTACCAGAGCGTCTTTATCCACACCTATCTGTACATGAAGGCATTGCCCAGGATGCACCATGACAAGGCAGGGTTGGACTTTACATCCTAGTGTTCTAGCTAGCTAGCATAGTTTTTCACTGTCGTATAAGAAGATCTGTTATAAGAGTTCAGAGATTGAGACACTTTTCTGTGGTTTCTGCACTTGAATTTTGAAGTAGACATTAAATAATATTTCAGCCACATATTTAAAGCATGTGAAAAATTCTTCAGGTTAAAGCGGCATGAGAAATTGTAGAAAAATGACAGTAAATATTTTCAATAAATATTGAATAAATAATTTATGCTGGCACAGTGGCACAACAGATATCATTGGCTTCCAACCTCAGAGTTTAATCCAGAACTCTGTGTCTGTTTGGAGACTTGCCTGCTCTCCTCTCCACTTATGTATCATTATAGCAGCTAATTTAGTTATTCTTATAATTCATTACATAATTTATAATTTTCATTGTACACTGCAGGCCAAAAGTGTAAACTCAACGTAGTGTTCAAGCTTTAAGAAAAACACATATGTTTACAAGTTAAGTCAGTAGTCACAAGGAGGCTGGAGTCTATCTCAGCCAACACTGGGTTTTACACTCACACCCAGGGACAGTTTAAAACAGCCATTAGGCCTGATGACTATGTCTTAGTTAGTCTGATATTGTATGTACAATTGTGGGAGGAGACCGGAATACCCAGAGGAAACCCATGCAAGCATGGGAAGGACCTGCAAACTCTATACTGTATTATGTAATACATTTTGAGGTTTGCTCCAGATCCACTAAAACCCTGACCAGAATAAAGTAGTTGCTGAAGATAACGATGAATGAACAAAGTAGTCACTGAAGAAAAATATGGGTTTTTTTATTCATTACCACTTGGACACGATGTGAACTCTCTACTATCGTTCAAGTAGGAAGTAGTTAGGGACTGTAATATCAGTATATTTTTATTGGTCTTATATTAAAGTGCTTTACATGCATCACTTATCATACTGTACTTGCTTTTCAATGAGTCATGGAAGTAATGCAGAAAGAGAAAAAAAAATGGATGTATATGAATAGAGACAGTGTCTCAGCTCACTCCAGGCAAGTTGGGCTATACCACATCAGCGTGATGCCCCAGTGTCTGGATTCAGCACCAGAATAGAACAGACTACTATCATTAATCAGCCCTCTGCGCAATAGCAGGTCCTCTTAGCAGCCTCATGATGACGTTGGCTTGACCTGTCACTACTTTTCCAAATATGATTAAAACAAATGGATTTCCTCTAAGGAGGAAAAAGGAGTTACATATCCAGTTACATTTAAAGCTAAGGCACAACCTCATTTCTCACTGTATACCCTTTGCCCTTTCTGGCTACACTTATCCATACCTATCCACTCTGGCTAGATGAAAGCCACTCAATCACAGCACAATACACACTCTTTAACAGACTGTATAAAAATTGCTGTTGAAGCACAGAGTGCAGGTTTTGCTCTTGCTGTTTACGTGCTTTCAGTAAAAGTGCAGAGTGCGATAAACTCTAGAGTGGCTGCGGTGCCAGGAGATGAAACTGAGTGTGCTGATGAAGGTGTTTACTGTGATATGACTAAGCTGAGAGGATTGTAAAAATCATTTCCATTTGTTTTGTTTCACTGTTTTTTATGGACTTGTTTGCAGCTTTGTATGATAATGTGGCATACGTAGGACTAATTTTATTTTCTTATTTCTTATCCTTTTAAGGTGTCTGATCACAGCACTGACTGATCACAGCACTGAAAGAATTTTTTTTCATTATTTTAGCAGATGCTGTCTTTAATATGCTACTCTATACATTTTTTCTCTTCTCTTTCTATCCCAAGCTGCAGTCATTCCTGCAGGTGAATGTTACTCAGGTGCATGTGGACGAGTGTGTGGCAGTGGACTGCAGCGGAGGAGGAGGCTGTATGAACAGGCTAAGTGTAAGCGACAGGCCGTCCGTGGTGGATTCCGACAGTATGGCTCTGGTGTCAGTGACACTTGAGTCCACAGCTGTATGCACCTGCTCAGCCCGGGAACACCTACACCAGGGTTGCTCCACCTACCCCAGGAACCCCTGCCACAATGGGGGAGTGTGTGTGGACACACAGAATGGATACAGGTTAGACAGTTTCTCTGGTGCATCATATTGTGTGTGCGTGTGTATGTGCATGCTTGTATGCTCTCTAGAACCCTCTAGAAGGGCTCTATTTTCAGTTAGTCACTCATTTTATTTTGTGGTACAACCCTGGTATGTTAGATTTATTGGACATTAATGCGTTGAAAAATTGATTCAGGATGCATGTTTGGGGCTATATATAATTATAACCAATACAGCCTGTGATTAGTCTCAGTTATGACATTGTGCAAAGGAAATCACCTGGCTTAAATGTGTTCATTGATTGTATGTGAATAACTGAGCTGCAATTGCAAAGTCTGTGTTTCTAAAGCAAGCATGATGAAATCTTAGAATAAAAGTAAGTGCAACACACAAACTCCCAAGCTTAGATTTGGACCAGTAATTGGGATTCATTAGGCAATGTCCGTACCCACTATGCTAATGATGGAATCACAAGCTAATTTCTCCTCATTTCTAAGTTATTAATGTAATTAGAGCATGTTGATATTTTATTTCGCCACATATCCTTCGCATAATTCATACTAGTCAGCTAGCCAACGTAACTGCCAGTAATGCACGGTAAACTTACTTCTCTATTTCAGTATGTCTTTAATTTCATAACACGCACTTATGTAAGGATATAAATATTGTACTGATAGCATTATGATTCCTTGCATATTGATATCCAAACAGATAGCAATGCCACCCATGGACTTGTTATTTACACCTACTTTGTTTTTGCTAATCTAGCACAGTATGGTGTAAACCTGGGCACCTTAATTTTCTCAGTGAAGCACATTCTGAATAGGGGTCTACTTAATGTCTTATAGTTAGATGTAATGTAATTTAAATTGCATTTAATGGTCATATTAATTATTTACTTTTTTCACATTTGCATTTAAAATGTCCATAAGGTGATTTGGGACAATATTTAAAGTTATCCTATACATGTAAAAACACAATTTAGATTTAGAAATAACTTTACTTTTTTTGTATAGACATTTTATTTTGCAGAAATGTATTTTTACATATATACACCCAGGAAAAAGTGTCTAAAAAAACAAACATCTTTGTTATTGCATTTAATTATTCATCAGTTTATTGAATAAGGAAAGCATGATAAATGCCCATCGAATCAATGAGTAAGCTAAGTAGCTTTGCCTGTCTTCCCTAACCTTTAATGTATTACCTTTTCACTTAAAATGTTGGTTCATTCAAAATGATAAAAATAAAACACATGCATAATTTATTATTCACAACATTTACAACATTAACTTGATGCAGATTTATTAGCAAAATGCTAAGTTCAGAATATATGGGCAGATTCTTCATAATACCTGGCCGAAATTAAATCAGATTGGCCGAAAAATTGCCAGAAAGAGTAAGCAAGGAGCACTTTTGCCTCAGAGGAGGTTCCTGGGTTTCAGCTCTGTGGTTGGAACGAGAGTTTCAGTGCGGAGTTCATATGTTCTCCCTGTGCTTGCGTTCAGTTACACTAGTTTTCTTCTACAGTCCAAAGATATGTACATCAAGCTAAAAGATGGTTCTATATTTGTCCCTAGGTTTGAATGTGAATGTTTGTCTTTGAGAAAAGGCTTAAATGTAACTACAAATCAAAATTTTACATTTATTTATTACGTTTATTATCCTTCTAGGGCTGCAGGGAGGCAGGATTTTAAAACAAATGGATTTGAAAAACAAACAAAAGGAGTATACTGAGT
>JBCNYG010000014.1:7782312-7795698 GCA_039654305.1 Porochilus rendahli | reverse complement strand
CACAAGGGGTCTGAGGATCTCATCTCAGTACCTAATGGCAGTCAGGCTACCTCTGGCAAGCACATGGAGGGCTGTGCAGCCCCCCAGAGTAATGCCACCCCACACCATTACTGACCCACTGCCAAACTGATCATGCTGGATGATGTTGCAGGCAGCAGAACATTCTCCACGGCATCTCCAGACTCTGTCATGTCTATCACATGTGCTCATTGTGTGTTGGGCTGTAAGCATAACGCCCACCTGTGGAGGCCCTCATACCTTCATACCTGTCTGTTTCTGACCGCTGCTGGGTTGTTGCCCTCCTACGGCCTCCTTCACGTCTCCTGATATACTGGCCTGTCTCCTGGTAGTGCCTCCATGCTCTGGACACTACATACATGTATACATGTGTATATATATATTATGCACCCTCCATACTAGACAGTGCTTTGTTTTCATGACAGTTCATCATAGGTTAGCAACACAATGTCTTATGGCAACTTACAGTCACCAAGAAAAAATATTTTATCATTAACATATCTTTAAATATTGTACCCCTCTACAGCACCACAGTGGGTTTTAAATAAATTAGTCAAGATGTTTTGCTATACTTTTGTATAGTACCTCCATTTTCAGAAATGTAATTTCTAAGAAGCAGTTTCACTGACAGGTGGTGACCTGTTTTTATATTATTTTAGGACAAATAGATAAAAGTTATGGTAATTCCAAGTTTTGAATTTACATTCGGGAACTTGCTGTCCACAGATTGGTCAATTCAAGTGAAGGAGCCATCATTAAAAAGATAGCATATTCATTCACCACATATTTCCTTGCGAGCTCAGCAATAATAAAACGCCTTGAAGACCACACGAAAAAAGTGAATGCTCATAGAATTTTTTGTGTGTTGAAGAAAAAACACAATCATAGCATCTAGCTAAGAACACTCTTGGGAAGGTAGACCTGTCATTAACCTATCAAGTCAACACTCAAGGAACTCCTTCATGGATGTAAATATAGAGTTTTTCTTAAGATGCAAACCATCAGTTACATTCAAGAAGGGAAAAGTCAGACTAGACTTGGCTACAAAGCCTTCCTCATTCAGGAACAATATTTTTTTGGGAAAACTGAAACCAGGCTTTACTTGTAGCAAAATGATGGAAAGAGAAGAGTAATGAGAAGGAGAAGAAGGGCTCATGTTCTGGAGTGGTATGTTTAGGATCATGCACTCTTTCTTCCATTTTTCTCCTTATGCTACTCTTCTCTCTTCTTTTCCTCTTCACCTGGCAGTAGTTATTGAAAGGGTTCCTGCTGAGCATTCACTTTGATGTCTAATACATATTTGCCTCATCTCTGACATGCCAACTCTTTGAAGACCCTACCATCCAGTCATCAGTCCACATGTTCTCATGGTTCTACACAGATAACAGCACCTCTTTAAGTGTCTCAATCATCTAAAAACTCAAGTCACTCCGAAGTTGTGTTGGTCCACCATGACATTGTGGTATTCTATCAAGGTTATTTTCACTGCCTCTGTGGTTAGAGTGGCTAAAATAGAAATCTGGTGACTTGTATAACTGTAGAGATGTATTCAAACAGCATGGACATCAGAGCCATTGTACTGCGGGAAAAAACCCCCACCCTTTTACCTATTTAAAAAATTTTCATTATAAAAGATGCACTTGAACAGGAAATAGCATCAATTTTATTAAATATTTTTCAGGTAGAGGAACCATCAGTTACCTGAAGTTCCTAAAACTGTAATTATATCATTTACTAGCATTATGTTTTTCCTCCGCCACTCGCTCTATCTCTGTAGTGTTCTTGTTTTCAAACTCTCCGATTGTCCAATTCCTCTGTTATTGCTTTTGTCACTTGACATATTTCAATATGCCTAAACACCATGCTAAGTACCTAAACGGTCCATCACTAGTCATGTGTGAGCAGGTTAAGTTAGGCAAAAACTCACCAACACCAGAAACCATGACAGAAGTGTAATCTGACTCTTAGTCAAAACAAAAAGTTGGCTAACCCAAAGTCTGAGTGGCTTTTTTTATGAAACCTTAGCTTAAAACTATGCTGTCCTCCAGACAATTCCACCCTTTATTGTATTGATTGCAGGGTGAAGTGTCGCCTTATTGCGAGCAGCCCAGTCTTATGTCCTGGATGTGTGTCTGGGGAGAGAATTAGCTGCACTGGGCTGGAAAACTATCTGGATTGGTTCTTCAAGAGGCTGACATTAATCAATGTCCCCATATTAGAAATGCAATAACGGCATATTATCACAGTAAATTTCTCTGCTGGCGCACATTAGAATTCCATTCTGTACTCATAGCCGCTGTCATACATGTGATGAATGATTCGTAATGGTACGAATGCAAGGACAATCTTAGGCATCCTAGGCCTGCGATAAAAGTAAAAAAAGTCTAGCATTGGGCATGTCTCTGGACATCTTGCATTGTCATAAGCTGTTCATGCAATGATTCAGAGTGAATTAAAGGTATATATCCCTGCTTTTATTAATGTACAGAATTATGAAGGGTCGCTTTTGGCTTTTTACACGATGCACCTTCAATTTTAAAATCCCGCGCTTCCAATTATTATTTAAAAATATTATTTACTGTGTTGTTTTGTTTCATATTCTGCTGCAGCATATTGTGTTAGTAAAACAGGCAAGAACATTATGGTGTTTCAGTGTATAATCATAAAATCATTCAAATAAAGTTTGCTCCAGCATCTCTTAGACATGTTAAGAAGTCATCACTTCACATCATTTCCCTTTCAATCAGGCAATCAGAGATGTGCAGCTCAAAGAATGAGGGGAATTGAAGGAAGTGGGTGATACACTGAAGCTTGTATATGGAGAAGCCAAGCATTGAAAATAAATGAGACAAAGGGAGAAAGAGAAAGTGATAAAGGTGAAAAAAGTAAAATAATATTAACAACAACAATAATAATAATACACTGTTAAACTTTTCATTATAAATGTTAAGCAATATACTGGCAGCTGATTCGCCAAATCCAAATAACACTATTACTAATCAATATTAACAATATTTACAGTTCATTTATAATACTACACCATTATACTATACTAGCGACTAGTAATAACCTGAAATTCGGTTGCAGTGAAATGTATTTTCATAATGCTGTAATCAGTGCTTATGCCACTATATTTTTGATTGAAATCTTTGTAATGAAATAATTAAGAATGTCATAGCTTTGTAATTTTCCATTAAAAGTTTTGGTAATAAGAAATATAAACCAGCATACATTTACATATTTAGGGTATCAACACTCAAAGGAACAATTATGTATCCATCTTCTCATGCTACAAAGTCCATTTATCCTTGTGACAGGCACAAGCATTAGGTTATTCATGCGAAAAATTATTTCTCTGTCTTCTCATGCAGTGCTGTCCATTTCATCCTGTGTCACGGCAAACTACCATTAAAACACTGAACCAAAGCACACAAAACAACAAAAACTTAAAAGTGTACACACATTCACACACCACTGGTTTATTAATAATTATTTCTGGGTTTTGTTGATTAAAGCCAGGCAGACAAATTAAGTTTGCCGCAGTACAGTCTGTTCCTATCAACATTATGCCTGAAGAGTAGACTTTAAAAACTAATTTTACAAATGAAAGATGTTAAAATGTTATTGTTAGACCAAGAAATTTTACCCCTCGAAATTATTATGTAAAAAAAAAAAACCCTAATGAAATATCTCTACAGTATCATACTATATTAACTGGTTCAGTATACATTTACAGACATACGGTGATTATGCATCATGTTGTTGTTTTATAGAAGTACAGTGAAATACTCAAAGTTACCAGTACATTTACAGTTATGTCTTATATCAATCTTAGTGTACGAATAGAGGTAAAATAGTATGACATGACCTAAGATGAAAGAGAAAAGAAAACTGATGTATCTAATGCCAGACTGATTGTAGTGCATGGATTACTAAATAGCACAGGCGTAAATATATAGTTGATTTGTAATTCGGCTCAAACAATGGTATAATTAAAGCACATATTCTTTATTATTGCATACACGTAGAATACCAAGTATGAATGACTTTTTATTTTTATTGTACTAAGTACTAAATGTAAATTGTGCTATAATTTCTCCAGTGTTAGTGTAAATTAGGTGGAATTAAACTTGGATGAAAAAATCTGGTATGAAAAATAAGTGCATTGTGAGTGTGTTTGACACATGTGA
Source organism: Porochilus rendahli (assembly GCA_039654305.1). Taxonomy (NCBI): domain Eukaryota; kingdom Metazoa; phylum Chordata; class Actinopteri; order Siluriformes; family Plotosidae; genus Porochilus; species Porochilus rendahli. Next base: position 7,791,490 of record JBCNYG010000014.1, on the reverse strand, counting down.
ATCATGGCAGTGGTGGATTTTGAACAAATTAACTTTTGAATAGTAGTCAGTGTCCTTACCACTGTGCTGTCTCTGTGTGAATGTGGGTAAGTGAATTAGCTTACTTACTTTAAAGGCATTCTGTATTTGACAATAATGTACAATAATATATTAAATTTAATTTAGTATTCAATATAGGGCAATGGCGCAATCTAATTGGGGATTAAAAAGCATTATTCGGAGTGGATAATGCATGAATCAAAATGACAGACACTCATAGTTTGTCACGGTCCCTCGAACAGGCAGCATCGTCATTATCATGGTTTAAAATGGAAAAATATGGCATTAAAATTTAGATTTAGTTTGTTTTTATATTTCTGTGTAGTTTATGCTTCTAGGCTGTGTCTTAGGTATTGTTTATATCAAGCTAATGGCTGGCCTGGGGCTACTATTAAATCACTTTAAATTATTGCTCTATTTACTAGATTACTTCCTACTTACTAATTCTTTCAATTAAAAAAAAATGATTTTTTTAAATTAAATTTTGTTAAAACAGTAATAAAAATAGTTATTATCAGTGAAGTCTTTTCACCATGCTGTATTATTTTATCTACTATTTAATTTCTGTTTGTTTGGGTTTTTTTTTTATCACTTTTTTAGATGTCAGTGCCCACCACAATATGATGGACCTGAATGTCAGCAGACTAAACATAGTTTCCATGGCAATGGCTATGCCTGGTTTCCTCCCATAAGGCCATGCTTTGAGAGCCATCTCTCTCTGGAGTTCATCACGGAGGTGGCAGACGGTTTGCTACTCTACAGTGGCCCGCTCGCCCCGTTGCAACCCTGGGAGCCTGAGGATTTCATGGCTATTGGTAACCTACACATTTTTTCTCTATTACTGAAAGATAGAAAATGACAGGAAGCAGGAATGATGAAGAAAAATGATTTATTTTTCAATTAATTCATAACTTGCATGAACCAGCCAGTTTCACCAAGGTCCACTAGCTAGAAATCCACATGCTTGCTTGGTACACACATTCTTGGGATTTTTTATGAAGATATTTATGGGAATATCTCTATCGGTTATCACATAAGTAGGACTGTATCTAGCTAATAAACCACTGAGGATCTGCCAGCTGTAGTTATACAGCACATAACTGTTGTAAATGGGTTAATATGGTTTGTCACTGTTTATGAAGAGCCAAGTGCCAGCGTGGATACTATGGTAGAGTTTTCTAGATCTAAATTCAGCTGTGTTATCATATTAAATTCACAGGGGCAGGTGCATTGTTAAATTTCTTAACTCTGATTGGACAGGGTGTAAGTTAGTTTTATATTACAGCACAGTTGTTACAGAAATAACAAGCTTATATAAATTTGATCATTGTAATATGTAATTTTTTTAATAGTCACTTACAGGAACTAGGGTGGATGCTCCACATGAGGTAATGGTACATGGATAAAAAAGGAACTGGTTTACATAAAAAAAAAAATCTAGATATGAATGATGTGAAAGATGTGAAAAATGTTAATATTCTGTATTATGACTTTTCATAATATTTATAGAAGGAATATTAGATGTAAGTCACAGTTCTTTGTAAAGTTTCTCACCATAGGAAAGTCTTCACAACTTTCAGGGTTCTCTGATACTTTCAGTTTTATTTTTAAAGAAAGAAAAGGAAGTGGTGGTGAGGTGAGAAAAGGCTATTTATCATTGCTATAAGAGGGTGGTCTGAAAATCAGGATGAGAGTTTCTATAGCAAGGGAATTCAGGCACTGCAACACTGATGGAAGATGTGTGTAGACCGCAGGGGAGACTATGTTAAAAATAAATATTGTTTGGTTGAATTTGACCATTGCATCATAGTAAGCCTGTGATTTTTTTCAGCCAATCATTATGTAGTGATAGCGGGAACTAACTTGCTTCCCCATTCCACCTCATAAAACAGGGGTGTCAAACTAATTTTCACTGAGGGCCACATCACCTAAATTTAAAGGTGGTCGAGGGTACAATAATCGCTGAACATATTCTAAAAGGGCAACCATGAAATCGGCATGGCAGAATGATTAGTTTAGGCATTTTTTCTCTATTCATTTATTAACCTGCATTTTTTGACAATTCTTAACAGCAACAAGCTAGCATACAATCTTCCTTGAGTCATAAATGACGAGCTGTTTACTTGAAATTGGCTGCTGCCACCTAGTGGAAGGATGATGAACTAGGTTTCATGGTAATGGTTGATGCAAAGAATGCAATAATCTTATTCTTTGAAAGCTATTGCTGGTCACATAACATGAGTTGGCAGGCCAGATTTGTCCCGCAGGCCTTGAGTTTGACAACTGTGACATAAAATATAAACCCTCAGAAACCATGATTAGAAACCATGATGTGAAAATTTTGAAATAAGACTTTTTATTAAAGACAAATATCACCGGATAGCTTTTAGTTTCAGCATCACAAATGTCTTTATGTAAATATATGATCACTCATTCCAAAGATATTGCATTTTTTATTTTCTGAGAAAAGTGCCAGCTGAGACCCATTAAGCCAGGAAAAGCTATGACCACTGACCAGCCCTGCTGCCAGGCTTGGCATTGAAAAGGGGGCATGTCCCTAGCTGTCAGACAATATTAGTAATCCCAGACACTGATGGTGAATGTTTAAAATGAAAACTCTGGCTAATATGAATAAATCTTATTCAGATCTGGAGAAGCTCAACCTCGCTGGGGTCGATCACTACTCATATTTTGTGTTGTCTAGGCTACACAACACAAAATTTTCAAATGCAATTGTTTACATTTGTTATTGAACTAATTTAAAAGTCTTGCATTCAATAAAAATGTTTTTCCGCAGTTTGAAGAACTAGCTGACTGGATGTTAATGGTCACTGGTTGATTCCAGTATGTGATCGGGAATTTAAAGCAATTTGCATAGGATTTATGAATGACCAAAAATACAATGAGTTCCGTTACAGTCAGACCGGGCAGGTCACAGGTTATCCGTGGAATATATGGGTCCAAAACACATAAAGTATGTACATAATGCTGCTATCAAACTATTTATAATGCTATCATTATACAAAAAAGACTTCGTTGTTGTTGCATGGTGTATCATACCGTGTACATGTGTAGCATAACAGCATGGTACATCATGTGTTTTCTCATATACGAAAACATGCCTCATTGGGATTGGCTCTGTGTCCTTATTGGCTGCTAACCCTCAAAAGACTTCTAAAGATGGTATGACATTGTATATTTGGCTGACTGGGAAACTCTTACTGTCACCCACATTGATTGATTTCATTACCATGTTATAAAAAGAGAAGAGTTTGTACCCTACTCAAATTTGAAGAGTTGGCTGAATACCATGGTCCACTTTTCTTTCTGTCATTTTACAGCAAGCATGCTTCCCCTGGGTTACCCATTTTCCTTCAAAGATGCAGTTTGGGTCAAATGGCTACCCTAAATTTCCTATAGGTATAAATGTGGCTGTTTGAATTTCTGGGTTAGCCTCATGATAGATTGGCCACTTGTCCAGGGTGTACTTCTCCTCTTGCTCACTGTCAGTTGGAATTGTCTCCAGCTTCCCCATGACCATGATATTATATGCAGTATAAAAGAGTGAATGGGGTGAAGTAATGAATGAATTTGAGTGTTTTGTTGTTGACACTGATTATTTTATATTTATTTATTCACTAAGTTATTTTGTATGTTTTTTTTACTAATATAATTTATTAGAATCAACTGTCAAATTCTGCTTGATGCTTCATACACTGCCGGCCAAAAAAAAAGTTGCACACACTAATATGTTGTTGTCCCACCTTTAGCCTTGCTTACAGCATGTAATCTTCATACCACTGTTTCAACAAACCTATGCAACATAATATTTATTTCCACCCAGTGTTGATTTTGTCAACGAAGTCTAGAATGAATGTGGGAAATATTTTACCACTGAATAAAGTCTTCTCCAGCACATCCTGAAATCTTTCAATAGGGTTAAGGTCTGGACTCTGAGGTGCCAATGTATATGTGACAATTGTCCATTGATGTGATAACATGCTCATTCAATACATTCAGGTCATCAGCTGCCTTCATTTTATTGCCACTTTAATGTTGCTGAGCCTCAACCAGACCAACTAGAGCAGCAATACTATGGAGATTACATACTGTAATCAAAGCTTAATTCACTCCTTGAAAATATTAGAGTGTGCAACATTTTTTTGGCCAGCCAGTGTGATTGTTTTGTGAACAAGGTTTTTATTTATTTATTTATTCTCCCACTTTCTAGAAATAACCTTAAAATACACTTAAGTTAAATACTGCACAGAGATTATTAGATCACTGAAGTGCATGGTGTAAAAAAAGGTACATGTCTCTTAAAGGATAAAATATATACTGTATTATATAGTTTGTGTTTCAGGAGATTAAATGCAGCATGCAAGGTGAAATATGTATTGAAATTTTGTCCTCATCATGAAATCCAATAATGCATTTAGGTATTTGGAATCCTCCTCAACCTCCCTTTGAAGTGCGTGGATAATTTGTAATTTTGCAAATATTATATTATTTTATTGTTCTATTTATACTTCTGCCTCCATTTGTTCTGTAAGTTAAATTTATGTTAATTCACTTAGTGGTAATGTGGATTCCATGCTAATAAAGAATTGTTAAATTGAACTAAAATGGCTAGAGAGAGAGAGAGAACGAGAGAGAGAAAGAGAGATAGAGATTATGTGCGTGTGCATTCACATGCGTGTGCGTGAAATTATCTGTGTGTGTGTGTCTGCACACGTGTGTGAGAGAGAGAAAGAGACAGTATTTAAACATCACCCCCCCACCCCACCCCCCACCCCACTTCCCTATCAGCAATGATTTAATGTTTTTAATATAAAAGTTTGAGGACTGAAGCTCTCAGGGGAGATTTGCTTGCCAAACAGCAATCCAAAAACAGTAATTTTTTTTTAAAAGGCCAAAAAAAGGAAAAAGTTTCTGTGCCTTTTTGTGCAAGTGAAACCCAGTCTGTGGTGTATAACCTTTTCAGTCTTCTGAGGCAGCTTCTAGGTCTCAGTTTGTCACAGGCTAACAAAGATTCTCATTATGCATTAAAGCCTTATTTGTCATTCTTTTCAGAGTGTAATTGCAATAGGATGTACACATTTACAGCTCTAATGAACTCAACCATGTCCGTATGCGTGCTCCGAATAGGTCCCTGAAGAATATCTCTGCTCTCGGTCTGCTTGCTATGGATATAATTAGTCGTCTTTTGAATGTACTTTCCCTTTGATAATTCTATATGAAATGTTCGGTCTTTTACATGGTTTTGATACATGTTTTTATCTCAGGATTATAAATGTACATAATTGTTCAAGCTGTTGGAAAATTATACTATGCTTCTCTGTAAGTTTTTAATTTTTTTTTCAGACTGGGTCTGGTTTAATAGAAGATACTTTGTGAGTGTTTCAAGCAACCTGTCCACAATCTGTGCTGTATACAGTTAACATATCTTGTGTGCAATTTAAATTCCAGTGTTTTTACATGCATATACCCTGACTGTTTAATTTATTAGGAAAAAACTGCACACTCATGCAATCAGCTAATGATGTGGCATCAGTCCAGTGCATACAATCATGCACTTACAGATCGAGAGCATTGGTTAATATTCACATCAAACCCCAGAAAAAAGTGATCTCTGTGCTTTCTGAGATAGTGAACCAGCCTGTCTGACCCCACAAACCATGACAGGGTCAGTCTCTAGAACTTACATAAAATTATGCATAATGCTGGTTCTTTAGATGGAAAGGCATCTTGATAAGAAAAGTCAGAAGATTACTTACATGAGCTACCTGTAAGAAAGCCTACAGTGTCTTGAATAAACACTTTTTATAACCACTTTGAGAAGAAAAGAATGCCAAGTAGACTATAACTTGGGGCTGTGAGGTTATGAGAGCTGAAATCAACACCGGTTTCATACACTAACCTCAGACTACAGGGCAGAGCCTCTCTAAAACTCTGTGGCTTAAAATTGGAAAAACAAACAGCCACAAACAAACAAAAACATAACCTGGTCTTTTCCAGGTTCAAATTCAATTTCAAATTCAAATTCAAATTTTATTTGTCACATGCAAATTATACACAGTACAATATGCAGTGAAATAATTTGTACGACTGTCCAAGATGTAAAGAAATATAAAGAAGAGATATAAAGAAGAAGAAATATACTATTAACTCAGTTCTTAACAATCAGCCATCAGTCTAAAGCCTATCCTGAGAAAACTGACGGGAATACACCCTGGTGAGACCAGCATATCACAGCGCACCATATACGCTAGAACAACATGTCTATCTACCAGTATATTTTGTGCAGGTGGGAGGAGGAAACCATAGCACTCTGAAGAAACCCACACAGACAAAGGAACCTGCATAACTCTGCACAGAGGGTGACCTGAGCACAGGATCGATGAAATGTTACTGCCTAAAATTTTTAGATTGAAAACTTACAGGAATTTTTGGATACAGCAGTGTCAGTGTGTTAAAGAGTGCAGCTATGATGTAAGAATGTAAGGTGTAAAGATCAAGATCATATTAGAAACTCTCAGCTCTTTATATAACACTTAAGCAGTTTAAATGACTATTTTTTTATGTAGCAATCACATTTTTTGACAGCCTTCTTTTCACCTCCCCCACTCTCTGTGTGTCTTGAATAGCGATTGTCTGCTGCAGCACTGACTCATCCTCAAACCCTCCCTCTGATTGCTCTACTTAAAAATGCATGAGGAAATAAAAAATAGCTCTTATTTAATGCATGGCACCCTTCAGATCCAGTGCTAATAGAAACGTGAATTGCTAACCTGTTGTATTCTTATATATTGTTTTTCTTTTCTGATTTAAGTAGTTTGACCTATCTTGTCTTATTCATTATTGAAAAGGACTTGACTTACAGTGAAGTTACAGTACATTGGGAAAATAAAAATAAAGAAGCATGCATGTAGTAAGTCATGGACAGACAGCATAGAATGAGAGATTAGAGGATAGAGCAAGAAGGATGAGTGGGTGGAAAGGCAGAGCGACAGGGAGTGAAAGGAAATGATTTGCTATGGGGTACGACGATATCGATTGAAAAAAAAAAAGTCTTGCACGTTACTCTGTGCACCCATTGCTGTGTGAAGTTTTCTACAGTCAAGTAGCATATCTAAATTAAATCCAGTTCATTCAAGCCACATAGCGTTTTCTTCCTGCGCAGGGTGAAGTGTGTCACCGCACACTGTCGATGGTGACAAACAGACAGCGGGAGAGAGATGAGAGAAGAGGCTAGCAGAGGCACAGAGAAAGAGAGTGGTTGAGCTACACAAAGAGAGACAGAGAAAGGTTGAGAGTGATAGGAAAAGTGAGTGCAAGCCAGAGAAAGAGTCTTACAGGTGTGGTTCGTATGGCGTATGCAAAATTGCCATGTGTGCTCATCTGGCTACTTTCTCCATTTCAAACTTGTACTTTTCATGTTTTCAGGGCACAAAATGCACTCTATCCCCACATGATATAGTGCAGCTACAGGTTAAATAAACATGCAGGGAATTTTTTATTATACACTGTTGTATAAAAGACATAAATAATAATAATAATAATAATAATAATAATAATAATAATAATAATAATAATAATAATAATAAATTCAGAATGAATATCAATAATTCAGTTGTGTGAAAAAAACATCTGACAGAATTCCAATAAAACCTAAAGAATGCTACAGGCGCTATGTCTCAGCATCATTGATTCAGGTTGATTTCACATACCCAGCAGCAGGCTACATATATGAACCATCATCAACTCTGTTCATGTGGACCATGAACCTTTGGTAGCCGTATTTATTTACATGGATTCAAGAGACCACCATACATAAGATAGCATGGAGTCGATTTTTCATGGGTGTACCTAACCAACAACAAATAAAAGTTATTATAGCAGAACATTTTACAGAAAACATTGATAAGTCAGATCCTTGTGCTCGCTGGCACCTGTGCGGCATGTGTGTGTTTGAGAGAGGGAAAGGGAGAGGGAGAGAGAGAGAGAGAGAGAGAGAGAGAGAGAGTAGTGAAGCATGCAGTAAGAAGAGAAATATGAAAAGAAAACACACAGTACTTTTACTGAAACAGCATCCACACAAAAACAAATTAAATGTATTAATGTATTAGGTTAAATCCTTAAATCAATGATTGGACTTTTTTTGTCAGAAATCAACCTCACACCTAACTGCATTTGCAGAACTAAAACTTTTTATCATAGAATCGTTCTATCAGTAGGGTAGATTATTTTGGCACACAAGGAATTTTCGAATGTTTGTACAGATTTTTCAGAAAAACAAGTATATATCTTAATCTGTCGATTGATACTGACATATACTGAGCCCTCTAAAACATTCTTCTGTAAGGAAACATCGAGCATGAGTTTAATGATCCTGCTTACATCAACTTATTATTGACGTGTGCTTTATGACTACATACAGGATTTATGAGTAAGATTTGCCTTTGTTGAAGGTCTGTTCTCTTTATCGCTCCTATCACTTCTCGCTTTTCACTTCCTGAGTGGGCACCACTTAGCACATGATGTTTGTGGCCTCAACAAGAATTCAACTTGTAACTGGAAAACGTTTCCTTTTTTTAACAGATTTCTTTAGCTTTCTGCGTTTTCTTCTGCAATAGTGAGTCTGAGAACCATCAATGCTTGCTAGGTAGTATGCAGCCGTCTATGCTTGCTCCACATAGAGAAAAAAATCTAAATAATAATAAGACACGATAGCACAGTGGTTAGCATGTCTGTCTCACTCACCTGGGGCATTTGTGTGTGGAGTTTGCTTGTACTCACTATGCTTGCGTGGGTCTCCATCAGGTATTCTAGTTTCCTCCCACAGTCCAAAAAACATGCCAAAAAAATAGTTTAACTGGCTGTTCCAATTCGCACCTAGGTGTGTGTGACTGTGTGTGTGAATGGTTGCATGTGTGTCTGTCCTGCAACGGTCTAGCAAGTTGTCCAGGGTGTACCCCGCCCTCTCCCAGAGTCAGCTGAGATGGGCACCCGCCTCCAGGTGACCCATATTAGGATAAAGCAGCTTAGAAAATGAAGGACTGACAACAACAACAACAATAATAATAATAATAATAATAATAATAATAATAATAATAATAATAATAATAATAATAATAAT